>JAFBJS010001070.1:645947-671147 GCA_016785265.1 Paraplagusia blochii | reverse complement strand
GTTATTATTAATTGTATTAATCAAAGCATAACATTAAAATAAATAACAACAAAATAATAATAAGTAAAATA
The DNA here is from genome assembly GCA_016785265.1 of Paraplagusia blochii. NCBI lineage: Eukaryota > Metazoa > Chordata > Actinopteri > Pleuronectiformes > Cynoglossidae > Paraplagusia > Paraplagusia blochii. The sequence goes on along the minus strand of JAFBJS010001070.1, from coordinate 671,076 downwards.
TATAATAATCATGATTATTATTATGGAAAATCTTGGGTTGAGATGTGAGGTTAAGTCTCTGCTCTTTATGTTGGGGGTAAAAAATTTCAGATGATCACAATTAATCATGACTTACAACAGTCACAAGGCCAGATCATAATTTGGTGAATTTGTGATGTTAAAAATACGCAGACCTCTAGTTTTGTCTTAGGAGAAGGGAAGTTCTAAAACTATATTCATATTCAGCTTCTAGCCACTGTTACATGTAGTGTCAATTTCAATGCGCTAATATTTACATATGATAAGATATAAAAATATTCCTTTCTTCCTTCCCTCATTCACCTTCATCATGCTATCTATCTATCTATCTATCTATCCATCCATCCATCCATCCGTCCATCCATCCATCGATCCAGCCATCCATCCCTCCATCCATCCATCCATCCATCCCTCCAGCCATCCGTCCATCCATCCATCCCTCCATCCGTCCATCCGTCCATCCATCCCTCCGTCCATCCATCCATCTTTCTACCTATCTATCTATCTGTCTGTCTGTCTGTCTGTCTGTCTGTCTGTCTGTCCGGACGTCCGTCCATCCATCCATCCATCCATCCATCCATCCATCCATCCATCCATCCATCCATCCATCCATCCATCCATCCATCCGTTAGATAGGCTGTTACATTGGAATAGCTTTCCTGATACAAAGTTCCTGAAGTCTCCTGATACAAAAAGTTGGCCAATATTTAGAATTATAATCCCTGGCATCAAACTGACCCCAATATATATATACAGTAGATGTTTGACATTTGATACAGGAGGGTTAATGCAATCTCAGACAGTGTGCAAAGTTTTCTGGAATTTTCCACAGATTGCAGGCCGTGAGGTTTTACCAAGAAAAGCTGAACACAAACTTGTTTGTGTGCGTGCTAGTGTGTGTGTGACTTAACTACAGATGGACAGTAGGGCATGTGAGACTTCACCGAGTGTCTCAGAGTCTGGGCCTGATGACAGCCCGTCTATTTAGCAGCAGCCTGCTGGGACGCTGCCTCCACTCTCTGCTGATGTGTCAACTAATTGGTCACACGTGTTCCCGTCTCATGGCTGACTTCCTCTCTCATTTCTAGTCATATGACTGTACATATGCTGATGCGAAAATGCGGTCATCGTGACTTGGTCCGGCCATGCACAGAATACACAAAAAAATCTTTATATAATTTTATAGTGGGGTCGTATTGTAATACAAGAATGCAGGGTTGTCAAGGTCAGATTCACGGTGGGGTCCATATTAAAATCTGGGACAAAGTTTAGGGCCAAACCTAATATTTATTGATGTCAATTGTGCATCTCTTACAATGGCCCTGAGGTCCAAAAAAAGTAACAATAGAATTTCCTTAAAGGGCCGGTTGTAAATGGAAGGAAACAGATGTAACATCGCCATAACATATCAATACATTTTACTGCACTTTATTTTTATTTATTAACGTAACTAATATTGTTTAATGCTGTGTAATAAAACCATTTCTAATTTATCAGGTTGAAAAACTCCACTATAGAACGCTTCTAAGAACCTACGGGCCATACAAATGGACTTGGCGGGCCACATTAGGCCCCTGAGCCTTGAGTTTGACACATATGTCTCAAATTATTCTCTTTAGTTATTCTTTCTTCCTTTTCTTGTTTTATACTGTGAATCACCATGATTGAAAGGACTTGGCTACCACAGGTAACAAGTCAGGACAAGATGTTTGAAGATTTTATCTGCAGCATTTAATCTGTCTCTCAGCTGTGAAACGAAATGTAAGTAACACAAAAATAAGGGGCGGGGGTCAGTGAGGCGGCCTTGCATTCAGGTCAATACGTGGTGTTTGGCAGCAGCAGAGGCGTAGGTACAGTGCCAGAGGTGTTACTATTTCTCCTTTGACTTTTTTTCAATCCATCACCCAATGAGCAGAGGCTGTGACCCATGAAGGAGCCCCGAGGCTGAGCTGCCAGGTCTGGCTGTGTGCGTGCGAAGTGAGGTAAGAGATTCCAGCGCAATGATGAGTCACTGAATGGATTAGGGGAGGAAGAGTGTGTGCAGCTTATAATCAAAGACACACACATGTGAAAGAGACTGAACTTGACTTAGCTCAAGATAACCAACCACAACCAGTGAGAACCAGAGACACAGGAACACAGTAATTCAGTGATTTTTTTTCTTACTACTTGTGATACCTTTTTATGGTCCTACCTGGCTAGTATTAGTCAAAAAACTTAGTCGATAATACTCAAAATAACAAGATAAACCTCTTTATCTCATCATGAATTTTATCACAGTTAAAGATGCTGGGGTTCTCTTTAGGAGAGACAAAGGTGGACAGGATCAGGACTGAGGTGACCAGGGGGACAACTCAGACAGGAAGGTTTGGAGAAAAAGCTAGAGAAGCCAGATTGAGATGGTTTGGACATGTTCAGAGGAGGGACAGTGGACACACTGGTAGAAGAATGATCCTAGAGATGGAGCTACCAGGTAGGAGACAAAGAGGAGATTGATGGATGCAGTGAGGGAGGACATGAAAATAGTTGGAGTCAGAGTAGAAGATACAGAGGACAGGGGGAGATGGAAAATGTTGACTTGCTGTGGCAATCCCTAAAAACAAGGGACAAGCCGAAAGGAAGAGAAGAAGAAGATAAACCGCTGAAAATTATAACAATAGCACTTCCAATCCTAACCCCAACAATAAGCCCAAAGACGAACAGAGATTTTTTAGTCTTTGGTTCCTTCACCTTTACTGAAATAAGGACCTCATTTCATGAAGTCATAATCAAATCTAAATCAAAGTTTAGTTACATCCAAGCTGAAAAGACAGCTAAATGGCTACTTTGGCTTCTAATCAAAAATGTAAATCGACTGCCTCTGACAACCGAGCCTGCGTGATGGATGGGTCTCATCTTTCTTCTCCCCCTCCAAGCGAACATCTCTCATGATATAAACAAATTCCACTTCACATATGTCTGTGGGAGAACATCTGATCCTGGGAGCGGGAGACGGAGGCATATAAAAGTGTAATGATGACAAAAACCAGCCAGCTGTTGGAGTTACTGTACACAGACACAACAAATGACTTACAATAATTAAACACAGGAAGGAGGCAAGGATCCTCTGGAGAGAGCTCTTAGTGGAATACTTTATGGAGTTTACTTAACCAGTGGCGGAGTGAACTTCCCTTTGAAAGAGTGCAGTGAGAAAGACGGGCTGTCACCAATGTTTTCATTAATACAGTGATGTGAAGCTTCACCGCCAGTGGAGTGAGCGTGTCTCAGGCGTGTTCGCCTCAACCCAACAGCTTACTTAGGGTAAGGTCCCCTGATGAGTATCAATAATTGATCATACAACCACATACCTTTGCAAATCTGCTGCGCCACTGAATGGCCGCACTTGTAAAATACCCGCGTGCACACCGGCACCAGCCGGGCGTCCGTCTTCTTCATGGCTTCTTTGAAGGTAGCGGCGATCGATTCTTTGACATCTTTGACGTCCTTGGCCTCCTGATTGTCTCCAGGCCCGGTCAGGGAGAGGGACAGGGAAGCACTGCTCTTGTCTGCAGACAAGACAGTGCAGCAGTCCACGGGCCCACATGCTGATGCTCCAGTCATGTGACAGGAAGTTCTTTGAGTATAATCATCCTGGACTGCAGTGACGTGAAGTTCAACAGCTGCACCTCTAGGTAAGGCCGGAACCACGGCGACCAGCAGTGGAGGAGGTCTGAGCTCAGGGTCCAACACCAAGTCCTGCAGTGACCACACAGAAATTCATTATCATAATGAAATATGATAACAATAATAATTGAGATTGTGACTCAACAGGAAAGACTCTCGACTAAACTACCAGCACTACTAACATTAACTTACCTAGTTATATACAGTATATATGTCTACTACTAACCTTCTCATCTACTAACATCCACTGCTCACTGTTCTGGTCCTACATACCTCAACTCCACCCGTATTGTTTCTATTGTATTGTTCTTTTTTTGTACTTATTGTATTTATCTCGGATCGGTGCTGTACTCCTGCTGGAACCATAATTCCGAGGGATTAATAAAGTCCTATCCATTTATCTAAATCAGAAAAAAAAATCACTGTCTATTTTAAAGTGTTTTGTCTTAGTGGGTGGGTGAGACTGCAGTAAAGATTGGTAAAATTTGGAATGTTGTTTTAAAGCAGAGGTCCCAAACTCGAGGCCCATGGGCCATTTGCTGCCCGTGGATTGATATTTTGTGGCCCCCATCATGATGTGAAAGTTGAATTTATAATAATATTTTATAGATTTGTTCTCCACATTTTATGGTAAATCCTACAGTTCTCAAAACCTTGATTCACAGTCTCCTTCTGGTTCAGTGTTGTATTACACAAAACTGTTGCACCCTATGTATAGGCCTTATTTAAATATCATTCAAATATTTGTGCCAACCTGCTTTGTACATGGAATTATTGCTATTTTTGGCTACGATTAGTGATGCAAAACAATAGGTTTCATTTCCACAGCACCTATAAAGGCTCAGCCACTTGTGTTGTCATGGGTGACATCTGCTGCCTTGATGTGGCAGGTTTGTTTGTCAATTGTCTTTTGAAAAACTGACCAATCGTTATAGCCTAAATAATATTTTTACACAACTCCAATATAAAGGCGAAATATGTTAAAGCAAAGTATTTCATGATCATTTCCTAATACATTAGGCATTTATCCTAAAACCAAGTTCATGAAGCGGCTGCAAACGAGAAAAAAAAAAAAAAACACTTAAATGCGCCCTTGCTAGCGCTCTCCTCGGGGAAGCTGGTGCGGAAAAGACGCTCTGCAAGACCCTTTGCCGTCGGCATTACTGTATGACATCAAATACAGTCACTTGTTTTCCTCCCAATTTTTCCCAGGTCCCATCTTCAAATTTTCCAATTCCCGGGGGAATGGTTCTGATCGCATTTCTAGTATTAACAGCTTGAAAAGCATAATGGAACGGTTTAAGATGTTTAGGGCTGCATTTTAGCAAGTCAAATATCTATAGAGAAATCATCAAATGACATTTTCAGGAGAACTGCTTATGCAGTTCCAATGTCAGTTCCATAGTTCCATAGTGAAGATACCATCCTGATGACAATGATAGCCCTACGACTACAAACAACACCATCACATTTTGCCATCATGTCATAACAATTCTACCACACCACAGCACAGCAGTTGTGTTCCTTGACAGACTGACAGCCTATCCATTAACACAGGGTAGTGAAGTGACCCTTGGTAATGACAGTGTACAAACAACCCAGAGAGAATCCATAATGTCCACACCATGCGAACACACGTTGTTCACTTTTAGCCGCACTTCCTGCACTGACAGCTCCTATTCACCACGACTTCTCACCTTTCTAAGACGATCATTCACAAAACGCTGCGGCGGCCTCACCGCACGCATTTAGTGGAAAACATCTCCATTTGATCTGGGGAGACTTTTTTTTTTTTTTCCTGTCTCCTCCAGACAGAGGACCATTAGTAGAAACACAATGTCTCGGAGCAGTGTTACAACGCGGCGGGCTAATAATACTCAGTTGTGGCTTCATCTGCTAATGGGAGAGAAATTAGTGTTTTATATAACCGTCGTTTGGACTGGAGTCGATGGGGCCAAAAACACTTTAAAAAGGCTTTTCAGCCTGCTGGATCAATTTTCACCCACTTACACCCCTCTTGGTAAGTGCAGAATAATAACGGGTTACTTACATTTTATTTTGATATTCACTCACCAACAAAAAAAGAAAAAAAAAAAAAACTGAAGAGAAATCATTGACGACGGCCGTGCGATGATGGCCTCTTTGTCCCCGCAACTGACAGCTCGTCACGACCCAGTTGGTCAGAATCAACGGAGCGGCACTTACCACCAGATTAAACTTCAGCAAAGGCTTAATTGTGTATGAGCGGCTCTTAGAGCGAAGCCGCGTGAGAATGCCAACAGGGCTCAGAGCTAAAGATTTCTTTACTTTAGTTGATTCTGAACGTGGACAATCACAACCACGGCGGTAGAGGAGAATGGACGCGCCGGTGTGGACCTCTTACCATGTCAGACAAAGTGACAGCGGACGTACGAGGCCTATGTTTTGAAAAATGTTATATTAGCACTTCTGGTGGCAGCGAGGTATTCGTGGAGAGGGAGAGCTGCTCCGGCACCTGTCAATAGTGATTGAACATTGAACAGAGAGTGGGACTGGGGACAGAAATGACAGGACAGCAGGTCCTTGCTCAGTCAGGCTTAAAGGCCACCCTGCAGGCTTTGTGTGCTGAGGTGCTGGATTCAAACCGAGTGTCCACCAGGAGACCGGGGGACTACAGTGCTTGGCTACAGCCGCTGGCAGGACTTTGTGGTCGCAGCAAAAATTTTGTCAGCGCTGTCGGACATGGTTACATCAGAATATGTTTTCTTTTATTGATGTCTCCGGGACATTGTTACAGTAGGAGGGAAGTTTGTTCTGTAGGTCTGGGGGAAACTATATTTGCTTGGCCTGCATTATTGTGTTTCAGAAAAGTCTAGAGATGCCTGTTGAAATGTCAGCTTTTGATTAAAAAAAAAAAAAAAAAACAATAAGGAAAATACAATCAGGAAGGAACCGTTATCTTGGAAGAAGATAGAATAATCAAAGTCACTAAAATGTTACCTTGAATTATCTCATAAAAAGTTCAATCCTTGGCTATTTTTCTTGGCAAAGCTTGACTTAATGTAATCATCTGTTCCAGCCTGACTAATTTAAGAGTTGTGGTGACTTTCTCCTACGTCTGGTGTTCTGCTCCCTGACAGCTGTCAGCCAGACAGAGGGAAATATTTATAGTTTTTCACAAAATTAGGTGTCTACCCATTTCGATTTTTTTGTGTGTGGAAATCTGGTGAAAGTTTAATTTATTCATTCATGGTAGCAGTCTCCAGAACATCCACCCAAATCTCACTGCTCTATACTGTGAGGCTTCCTGTGGGTGGATGAGAACCTGAAAACTTGCGGCTCCAAGTCTGCTTCCTAACCATTATATTGTTAGTGTAAATTTCCTTTCCCACTAATAATGTTTTACTGTTAAAAAAAAATTACAGAACATTTTGTGTCATTTCAGTAGTCTCATAACCAGCACATTTGTAATTTTTCTTCTTGTGCAATTATTGATACTTATGGACAGACATACATAGTCAGGACCACATTTTCCGGGCTATATGTTACTCCCTCAGTGCCCTCTAGTGGCCGTCAGTGAGAAAATAAAGAACATGTGAAATTATATATTTTCATATATAAGTCGCACATAAAAGTAAAAATCAAAATACCAGCCAAAGGATAGAATAAAATGTGGCATATAGTTTAGAAACATATCATTATCCCGTTGCTTTAACACTCACACACATAGAGTTATTTCCACACACAGGAGGGAAAAAGTTATTTGGTCATATTAAGAAATGCTGATCCATCTCAATTTATTGTGTTTATCTTGATTAATTACTTTCAAAAATAATAGTAAGAAACTCTGTAATTTATCCACGTCTAATCCGAGATTAATCATCTCCACCTGTGACATAATCTGTCCACAGAACCTCATAGAACGGGCTGCAATAGTAGGAGAAACTTCAGAAACATGAGGAGATGAGTGGTAGGTTTGAGAGGCAGCAGAAGTGCAAGAGGGTGTGTTTGTGATTTTATGTGTAGTTGCTTCCATTCCGCTCTAAACTAACCACTTAACACAATCCGTCTCATTACTTCATTTCACTTGCGTTCAGCCATTCCCAGAGAGCTCCCTTGCCCGGCAGGCGGCGGGTAAACGCACAAAGCCAGAGATCTGCTGGGCTCAGCTCCCTCCGCTGATGGGCTGTGACCTGCCTCCCTTTATGTTTGTTTTCTTTCTCCCCACTTTCCTCCCTCTAAATCGTGTCCATGTGCCTGGAGCGTGCAGCGGGAAGGATGGTGAGAGGCGTAAAAGCCGAACGGTAAACACGGTAATAAGGAAGTGGTGTAAAGGCGGAGAACAGCGGGGAGCTGATGAGCCTGCACTGCTTAGCCAGTTCCCCTACATTTCCTGCCCAGCGGGACACCTCCAGCATGAAGCTCTGTGTCTCAGCACTTACTGTAATGCTGGCAGCCTGATATAATAACGCTTCCCATTCACTCCGCGATTCGCTCTCTTACAGGGAATCTCTAATGCTTATCTGTCTGTGGCGCTGTTTGGGGAAATGTACCACACAGGTTTGTTTGAGAGGGAGTTGGAGAAGGAGGAGGGATCAGATCCAGGAAACTGTAGCTGGGACTAAAGTAGCTGTGAAAAGAAGTAAAAAGTAAAAAGCCTTTTTAGAAGGATAACTCAAATGCTATGGTTTTTGTAGGAATGGCCAATGGTATCAGCCGATTAATAATATTTGCCCAATATATTTTAAAGGCTGCAGTGAGTACGGTTAAGGAAGCAAATATGAGTCCGCAAGGCATTAGGTTCTAATCCACCAGCTGCCAGATTGCCCCTGAGGTTCCAGTGACCACTGGAAATCGGTCACATTATGGTGCAGTGTGATTTGGGTGACAGTTGTGGAGACTGCTGCTTTGGGAAGGAAAGCAAACTCCTTGTAACTGTGACATTTTGATTCACGCAACAAATTGAGGTCAGTGGACCTCAGCGGTGAGATGGCAGTTTGTGGATTCGAACCTGGAACCCTGCGGCTCCCCGGCTTGTTCCCTAACCACTAGGCCACCACTGCCCAAGACTTTGGTCTGTGAGCATAGCACCATCCCAACCCACAAGGCTCACAGTATGGTGCAGTGTGACTTGGTGCAGTGTGACTTGGGTGGCAGTGGCGGAGACTGCTGCCCCTGCGACCCCGTAATGGCTAAGAGGATGAAGATGAATGAATGACTTTGTTGCATATGTTGTTATATCTGTAAGAAATTCTATCGTTCTTTCCTCAAATGATTGAAACTTGATAATGCAACAACCACTGCAAAAATAGCGCAATACCCTGGTAACAAACCAGTCAGATGTCTTAGTGTCCTAAAGAACATTTATGGTGTCACAACTGCAGTATCAGTCAAAACCCCTCTATTGCCCCCAACCTTCTTCAACTTCTCCAACACTGTTTCCTCCCCTCACATTAACCCTCCCTCTAAATCTTTCTCTCCCCCTTATAGCAAACATGCACTCTCTCACTTCACCTCCTCACTCCCACTCAGCTATACATAAGCGTCAACTCCTTTATGACACATAAACACTGAATATTAGGAACAATAAGCAGGCCTGTGGTCACTAGATGGCAGCATTTTAGCTTATTTTAAATTAAAGATTAAATTCCTTTTTTTGTCATTGTGACGTTGTGATTCACACTGCAGCGCACAACGAAATTTAACCCATCATCAAAGTGAGCAGTGGGCAGCTAATTAGCGCCCCGGGGAGCAGTGCGTAGGGCCGATATCATGCTCAGGGCATCTCAGCAGTAGGGGGATTCGAACCGGGGGTCTTGCAGCCCCAAGTCCACTTCCTTAACCACTAGGCCACTGCCCTGTACAATTTTGATAATCAGGGGAATGTATGCAAAATACTGGCGTTAGCAAATCTAACAGTGATTTGTACAAATATAAATAATAATAAAAGTAATAATAATAATAATAATAAATTACTCAACTTTGTCCGAAAGTAATTAAAAACTACTGATATTTGAAATAAGTGCTTGGATGATGCCACCCTTTTTGCTTGTTCATTGCCAGTTCTTTGTTAACGATTGGTAACTTGTCAAATATCTAGGTTCTTCAGTTTGATATGAATAAAATAATATTAATAGTGTTTTAATAATAGTGAGAGTGTTTCATAGACCCAAACCATTTAGGGTGGTCTAATAATTCTGTTTCTATTCTTTGACACCTGCTGAGAACCTGCTGCTGCTCCTGGAGAGGACGTCTGTTTAACATTGACTTATCACATCAACGTCGGCGTGTTCATCAAAGCTGCTGCACACACGCAGACAAACAGGCCCTTTGTTGTTTAATGCACCGTAAATGCAATTTCACACTAACGGAGACTTGAGCGTGCTCCCAATTAACCCCACGAGCTTCTTCATCGACCTGATTAGATAAATTATCAACGCACAACAACAACAACGCCGCCGCTGCTTCACGCCTGTGCGGCCGCACCAGGACACTGGTGTCCTCACGGATGTGGGAAGTTTGATGAAAACTATACACTAATATATATGTTGCTATTTATATAATGGAAGAAGATCAGGTGAAGTGAGAGGATGAGTCAGTTTTACACCTGAACCTGAGACTTGGTAACAAAGATCTATGGGTAGAAATAAGTTTAGGGAATTTGATCATTGGATGTATTTTAATATATAGAACTTAATATGTATTTTAACCAATTCAAGATGTATTTACCAGCCTATATTAAATAGATCAGACATTAAATAAACATTACTGACTTTTTCAACATCTGCTATTAGAGTTCAGACATGGTTCAGCCGTCTAAGAGTGAAGCCAGACCCATTTGATAAACATCAACTGGTGGAAAGTACATTGTTTTTGACTGATGGTTGTTATTTTTTTTTTTTATCAGTATCTGACCTGACTTAAACACTGACATTACAGTCACTTCAACGATCAGCAGGGGGTGAGTTAAACCCTCACCCCAGGGAAAAAAAGTCCACTACGTTTAGGCTCTAACTGTCACTCCCCCCTCCTTACCCTTCATCACAGCTGCTCTTTTCATCCATCACCTGCTGTAGTTTGCGTTTGTACAGCAAGTCGTGGATAAAGGAACAACACGCCATTGGTCGTAACTAGGGCTGGGTATTGATTCAAATGTTCTAAATCGATTCGATTCGATTCACAAGGGTTCGATTCGATTTAATTCACGATTCGCTTTGGTTTTCGATTGTTTTTGTCATATCAATTATAGTTCGATACCAATGTTATTCTCAGAAGAATCAAAGCTAAAATTGAACCTTAATCCATTTGCTAATAAAAAATTTTTTTTTTTTACATTTATTTCCATCACAAATTTACTCAGGGCAGTTATATTAATCCATCATGCATTTTTTATTCAACATGACTTGACCCAAAATTGCAAGTGTGTTAACTCGCACGTAACCAAGTAAATACGTAATCACCCGTGGTGCATGAGTTCACGTAAAGTTGTTGGGAAAAGAAGGAAAAAAAAAAGATAGATTTTTGGATTTATGAATCGATATCGTCCTATTAACAAAAAAATAGATTAAAATCGATTAATCGATTTTTTTAACCAAGCCCTAGTTGTAACCACTGTTACTTGTAAAGCCGTTATGTAATGAAACAACTTTTCCCAGAAACTAATAACCGTACTTTTCCCATTCAGTAACGCCGTTATTGTTACTGTGGTGTAAAGGGGCTCGTTACTATCTGCTGCATGTCAGTGTGTGTGTGTGTGTGTGTGTGTGTATATGTGTGTGTGTGGTAACTCTCACAGTCACCAGTGAAAGACGGACGTGCACACAAAATGAGCCCATCAGTGAAAAGGAGTGATGATTGGTTGACATAGGGTAACATTTCAGGCTAAACCAATCAGAAAGGGACCTGGGCGGGTCTTGTTGCCCAATAGGGAAATAAACAGTCTCACACACACACAGGCAACGCGGTACAGCAGCACACACCTACAAGCAAGAAGATTTCAAGTGGCAAGTTGAGGTTACAATAAAGATGCCTAAAGCAAAGTAACTAGTTATTAGTTACTTTTATAATTTAGTTACTAGTAATGTAACTAGTTACCATTTCAGAGCAGTAACTAGTAAAGTAATAAGTTACTTTTTTAAAGTAACTTGCCCAATACTGGTCCTAACACAGAAGAGGTTCTATATTTCAATTTGTTTATACATGGATTGGTGGATTTACAGTGTAATTATTTATGGAAGTTCCAAATATTGTCATTTACTGCTTTGACTGTGAGAAAGTGACAAATCTGTTTGTGGACACTTACTGCCTGCTCTGTAGCTGGGCATTTAAACTATACTATATTAATCCTGTCTGATGTTTTTTACTGCAGCAACTTAGGTTCAAGCCTTAAAAGGTTGTGAACCACTGACACACTATTTCCACCATGTGGCCCTCAGCCGTATTTCTTCATATTGTTTATTCTAGGCAATACGGTGAAAACAAATTAGAACAGAACCTAGAGAGGTGGAGGTTTGCACTTCAGAGAAGAAATATAAAGGTCAGTTGTAGCAAAGAAGAGTGTGTGTGTGTGTGATTGAAAGGGAGAACAGTGGAATGATGGAGTTACAAGGAGTAGTTGTGGAGAAGTTGGAGGAGTTTAAATACTCAGGATCAACTTTTCACAGCGGTGGAGACTAGGGCTGGGTATTGATTCAAATTTTCTAAATCGATTCGATTCAATTCACAAGGGTTCGATTCGATTCAATTCACGATTCGCTTTGGTTTTGGATTCCGTTTTTGTAATATCAATTATAGTTCGGTACCAACGTTATTCTCAGAAGAATCAAAGCTTAAATTGAAACTTAATCCATTTGCTAATAAAAAAAATTATTTTTTTTACATTTATTTCCATCACAAATTTACTCAAGGCAGTCATATTAATCCATCATGCATTTTTTATTAACCATGACTTGACCCAAAATTACAAGGCAGACTCTAGTTTTAGATTTTAGATTTTAGTGCCATGTTGTTTTCACATTTGTTTTACGTGCAAGTGTGGTAACTTGCACGCCACCACGTAAATATGTAATCACCTGTGGTGCATGAGCTCATGTAAAGTTGTTAGGAAAAGAAGGAAAAAAAGATCGATTTTTGGATTTATGAATCGATATCGTCCTATTAACAAAAAAAAAATCGATTAAAATCGATTAATCGATTTTATTTAACCCAGCCCTATTGGAGACTGTGTAAAAGAGGAGAAGAACAGAGTACATACAGGATGAAACAACTGGAGAAAAGAGTCAGAGACAGAGCTGGAGTTAAAGATGCTGAGATTCTCTTTAGGATGGTTTACAAGGATGGACAGGATCAGTAATGAGGTGATTAGAGGGACAACACAGACAGGAAGGTTTGGAGAAAGAGCTAGAAAAGACAGATTGAGATGGTTTGGACATGTCCAGAGGAGGGACAGTGGATACATTGGTAGAAGAATGATCCTAGAGATGGAGCTACCAGGTAGGAGACAAGGAGGAGATTGATGGATGGAGTGAAGGAGGACATGGAGGTAGTTGGAGTTAGAGTAGATATAGAGGACAGGGGGAGATGGAAAAAGCTGATTCTCTGTTTCAACCCCCGGAAAAGGAACAAGACGAAAGGAGAAGAAGAAAATGGTGGACACAAGTTTGGCTATTAGTGAAGCAACTAAACAGAGAAGTGAAGTGCTTCACACATTCCCAGATCTCCCAATTTCCTCTTATTATTTACATAAAAAAATTACTCTCCATAAAGTGATTAACTAGTGGAAGACTTGCAAGTGGGGGAATTTGTTGGTGGCAGCATGGCAAACCACCCAAGACCTGTAAAAATAGAGCTGTGACCTCTATTTTCCTGGATGTCTTGGTCCAGTTTTGCCCAAAAACCACTCACAACATATGACTGCCAGCAATCCTCAACACTCCTTCCACTTTCCCTGCCTAGAATTGGCCAAGACAGAAAACAGCAGAGGTTAAATCAGTACAACAGACAGCTTAGCCTCAGTGCCAACCCAAGCACTCATTACACAAGCTGTGTTTCAAATGTAAAACTACAAGCTGACTGTTGTGGTAAAGGAGGGCATTGACACTTTACTCCATTACGTGCATTCATCGTTAGCATTGTTAATCGACAGAGCAACAGCAGTGATGTAGAAAAAAAAAATAAACAGATGCTACTTGTCCTTTAACAGCTGTTTGCTTGATGGGGGCATTTTCTATAATGGACAGAAAAAGCATAAAAAACACTTGTAATATATTCCTATGGACAACACACACAAGCTAGCAGTGGTGGTCTAGTGGTTAAGGAACCTCACTGGGGTCCAGAGGCCTCCAGGTTCGAATCCACCAACTGCTGAGGTCCACTGAGCATGGCACCGTCCCCACTCACAGCTGTCCAGCGCTCAAAGCTGAACACTGTTCACTTTAGACACTGGACACTTTAAATACAGAGGTGACATTTGGTTGTGTGCAGTGGTGTGAATCACAATGAGAAGGTGTTTGATTTCCGTCCTTTCCTTTCCTACAGTATGGTGCAGTGTGATTTGGGTGGCAGTTGTGGAGACTGCTGCCCCTGCAATCTGAATAGGTGGATAAAGATGAAGGAATACATAAATATACACATACATTGCGTGATATAATAATTATAAAAATATAATATCATTAATATATGTAGTATTTACAGGACATTGGTGAGACCAGCCATGATGTATGGACTAGAGACACTAGGAATAGCTAGAAGACCAGAGGGAGAGCTGGAGGTGGAGGAGTTAAAGATGCTAAGATTCTCTTTGGGGGTGACAAGGATGGACAGGATCAGGAACGAGGTGATTAGAGGGACAACAAAGACAGGAAGGTTTGGAGAAAAAGCTGGTGAAGCCAGACTGAGATGGTTTGGACATGTTCAGAGGAGGGACAGTGGTTATATTGGGAGAAGAATACTAGACATGGAGCTACCAGGTAAGAGACGAAGAGCAAGGCCATAGAGGAGATTTGTGGATGCAGTGAGGGAGGACATGGAGGTGGTTGGAGTTGAAGTTGAGGATGCGGAGGACAGGGTGAGATGGAAGTTGTTGACGCGCTGTGGCGACCCCTGAAAGGTGGGACAAGCCGAATGGAAAAGAAGAAGAAGATTGCGTGACTTCTGTACGAAGCATTTCCTGAGTTTCTCCACAGCTTTCCTCCGGAATCCTATTCCACAAGGATTTGGAATGGGTAGACACCTAATTTTATGAAAAACTAGAAATATATCTGTCTGTCTGGTTGACAGCTGTCAGGGAGCAGAAGTTGGTCTCGGCTCCCCCTGAAGACTTTACAACAAACAACACCAGACGTAGGGAAAAGTCGCAGCGACTTTTAAATTAGTCGGGCCGGAACAGATTACAGTGGGAGGAGAGTGTCTGCCCCGAGAGACCGGTGCCCTGCAAGACTTAGGGAAGCAAAGGATGTAAGCCGGAGCGGAGGAATAGAGGGAATAGAGTGGAGAAGGTGAGGAGGGAGGTGGCAGGAAGGAGGGGAGGAGAAGGGGGATAAGCTGCTTGGAGAGTTGAGCCGGGCTCCAAAACGGTGTGTGGGGGCAAAGGATTAGGCAGGCTCTGAGGAAGACATCTGCTTCAGAGCCCAGCTCCCCAGAATCAAAGACACCAGCATTTCCCACATCATCAACTTTTCATGAGTGTGCTCGCTGGTAAATATCAGTCGCAAAGGCCGGGGTCCCAGGAGGGAGGAGAAGGGACAAGAAGATTGAACTTCTTTCCAAAGACTAACTGAATGGAATCTGTCGCAAAACTCAAAAACTTTATGAAAAACTCCACTTCCTGACGATGTTATACTCGATTGACTCACCTGATCTTCATCTCCACTCATCATCATGCTCTTCCAGACAGCTCTGATGATTGGAATGTCTTGACGTTTGGTGGCATAGCACTGAGCCTGAATAACATGAGCCAGAGTCAGTCCATTGATCGCAGCCTCCAGAACTTTCTTCACGTGGTTGAAGGAGAGCAAAGCCTGCGTCCTGGTACTAGACTGGATCAGCTGCATGGTGCAAGGGACCAGAGCAATTTGGCCTGAACAGAAGACGGAGTCATCCACCTGAAAAAGACACCAAAGAGATAAAAAAATTGTATGAGTCAAGGCCTCCACTTTGGCCCAAAAGTCCAGGTTTGGACCAAACGTCTCTGTCTTAGGGTTAGGGTTAGATACAGAGGGAGGTAGGGTGCAATGGGATTTGGGTGGCAGTGGTGGTGACTGCTGCCCCCGCAACACAGACAAGGTAACGGATAAGCATTCAAAAATGGATGGATGGTATGAGTCTAATCCAGAAGCAAGATGAAATGACAACTGGTCAAACTTTTTTTTTTGTTTTTTTCTTGATTTGTTCACCTAAATAAATGTAAAAAACATAATTAAGTGGTAAATTGAAGCTTGTACGGCCCCAATGTCTCAAACAGTTAGAATAGCATAACACAGTTTTATATGGGTGGCAGTGGTGGCTTAGTGGTTATGGAAGCAGACTTGGGTCCGCAAGGGTGCAGGTTCAAATCCACCAGCTGACAGGTTACCCACAGAGAGGCTCGCAACCCAGCAACAGACAAGCAGATGAATAAATTATTATTATTAATAAGTTAAATAAGCCAAATATGCAACACATGTTAAAAAAGTAACAAAAAATAGCTTTAATAGTGTAGTAGTAATTCTATATATATACATATAAAATATATATATATAAAACACACGTATATAAATTATGTATATATATATATACATATATATGTATGTATGTATGTTTAAACTGTATATTTTGTTAGTTCATGACAATTAAGTTTTACAGTGCATTACCCTAGTAAACTTCTGAAATATCCTGAGGCCAATTCCTTTTTTTTATTACTATAATTACCCTCAAAATTCACATAGTGGTTCTGATGTGATGTGATCAAACTGTTAGATCTGATCACACTACTTTGTGAAGTTGTGAAGAACAGTTTTTTTTTTTTTTTATTAAAATCATCAATCTGGATATCATCGACTCCAAAAGAAGTTTTATTATTATAAAAAGGTCACTGTCGAGGTGGTAAAATCAAATTAACATTAATTATAAGCACATGTTTGAGTAGCAGTGCATTAATTATCATCTTATCAGCCCTCCTACTTTATTAATGCATCTTAATGCCGACAATTTTCATTTCACAGTTATAAAACGAGCAGGTACACTGTGAAAAACAACGCCGATCCACGGCTGTGGCACCGGCGTTATTTATGAGCACAATTAACCATGTGATAATAAGCTCAATTCACTGTTAAATACCTCAGGCCTGTTTGAATAATGGAACTTGGGGGTGAAAAAAAATCCATCCGTTTAATGCTGAGAGGCAAGTTAGGATGAGCGGTGACATTCAAGAGGTCAGGTCTTTGGGGAGTGCGTGACTTCGTCCTGTTTGATGATGAATAGCATTAGCGCTGGACACTGGCTGCTGCTGGTCAATGCAAATAGATGCTGGTGACATGGTGATAATTGCTGGCCCACGCAGGGACCTGGGAGCACATGCAGATGTCCATGAAGGATCAGAGGGGTCTGAATCAATTGATACATCGCTCCAGACGTGATAATTTGCTAATTAGCAGAGGCACGACCTGTGGTATCGGGTTTTGCGATGACAATAGCAAGGATTAAGGTGGAGTTAAGATCTTGATTGAGATTCAGCTTCTGTGAGGCTCCGTCTTTCCAACCCTCCTTCTTTTTGGAAGCAATACTGCAACACTCAGAATTTAACTCTACATTGTCTTTAGGCAGGGGTGTCCAATTGGTAGATGCGGATCTACCAGTGGATCTACAAAGGAGTGTTGGTAGAGCCTGAGCAATAACATGAAAAAAATAATAGTAATAAAAACTAGAGATGTAATTTATTTCAAGACGCTAATCATTGGGCTGAAGTGAGAATAATGTAGGAATTGAGTCAGACAGTGTAACACATGTTATATGTTAATGTTGAGAGTAAGTTATCCAGTTTATATAGGTAAATATATTTAGAGTTTTCAATCTAGCACCGTTTTCTCATTCAATTCGGAATCGAATACTGAAGGAGGTAATTCAGGATTCAATCCCGTATTAACGATACACATTCGATTCACTTTTCATTTACATTTTGTTTAATTTGGTATTCGCTGTGCATTCGATACCTGCTTTGCATTCACACACAATAAGGGAGCGAATGCGCATTAGTCTAACTATGGTCCAGTTTCAATTTAATCACATGGTTATATAACGAGATCTCGTTAATAAGCGTTTTTATTCAACATGAATTCTGTCAACAAACGCACATGCAATTTTGAGGAAGAAATGGAGCAGGTTAAAGAAAGATCAAGGTGACTTATGAAAGCGATGAGAAGGAGACACAAAGAACGAATGAAGAAGAAAATATGAGGAAGTGTTTTGTAATCCTGTTCCTAATAACGCAGCAACATATAGTGGTTGAAAAGGAGATGAGCCGCTCCAGTAGCATTTTACGAGCTTGTTAAACTAATACGGGTGTTGTGTTCACACACACGCGGGGAGCGACAACCGTTTTACTTTTTATTGCTTCACACCCCTATTAGTTAATTCGGTATTGGAACCACCGACTAGAGGTGGATTAGTTAATGCGCATTAGTTGAGGAGCGAATGCACGTTAGTTTGTAATGTGAACGCAAACGGGGAGCGAAACTGGATTGCATCGCAGCAAATACCGAATTAAGTGCCACTATGAAAATGGTATAGGTAGCTCACTTCAGCCTGGTCATTTGAAAAGTAGCTCACAAGCCTTAAAACAACATGACACCCAGAATAGGTAAAGCCAATGATGCAGTCACTGTCCTGGAAAAAAAAGTCTCACCTCAGTCAAGAACAGTTGCACTCTGAAGAAGCTTTGGTGTAAGATAAAATTAGAATTTTAAATAATATCATGCATCATCTTCGTGCTTGTTATTGCCTGACAAAATTGCAGATGACTCAGAAATAAATGAGACACTCTAGAACCACACCAAATGTTATAAACCCACTACATACGTTGTTTAAACCAGATGTTGATAATTATAAAAAAAATAACTATAAGGGGCATGATTCTGTATTTTAAAGAATTTTGTAGGAAGGAAAGCAAACTCCTTGTCATCAACAATACGAAATAACCTCTGCCTTTAACCCAGACCTGTGCAAACTAGGGCCCTAGGGCCGGATGTGGCCCGTTTGGCGTTATAATTCGGACCGACAGACTTGTCCAATTTATACTTTTAATTTATTATCGGTATCCTTCTACCTTTTCCCTGCAAAGCCAGCATTTCTCCAATGGATAGTCTAAAGAGGCTTAAAGAATTTTGTCTTTAATCAATACTTTACTCATCATTTATCTTAGTTCAGGGAAATACTCAATATTTCAAAATATTTTTCTGATCCTGACCTGGCCCGTGACTCTGTACCACCTGTGGCCCGCAAGTCAAAATAATTGCCTAGGCCTGAATTACAGTGGGAACAGTGGGCAGCTTTGAGCGCCTGTGGAGCAGTGGATGGGGACAGTGCCACACTGAGTGGACCTCAGTGGTAACCTGGCAGCTGGTGGATATGAACCTGAAGCTTTGTGGACAAGTTCTTGAACCGCTAGGCCACCACCAGTTATTTCATCTACTCACTAATTTCTAAAAAATACAATATTAATAATTCAAAATCACAAGCTAACAAATCCCAGACCTCTTTCTGAATAGTATCATAAATAAATTAAGGTATTCTTGAGATCACTGCTGTTGCATTTATTGACTCTTTTTTATGTAGATCATACCAACAGGATTGGCACGATGGACAGAACCAGTCATTCTTTAGGACAGACATGTCCAAACTGTTCCACAAAGGGCCAGTGTGGCTGCTGGTTTTTGTTCCAATCAACCAAGATCACAAAGTTTGACCAATCAGGTGTCTGATGACTGAGATCAGTTGATTAAACCTGTCAACTCAGGTGTGCTACTGATTGGTTGGAACAAAAACCTGCAGCCACACCGGCCGTTTGTGGAACAGTTTGGACGTGCCTGCTTTAGATCTGACAACCTTTTTTTCAGTGTTGCTCGTAGATCTAGTCTGAATTGGTAGACCCTTAATCAGAACCTTCACAAATACTGACAGTTCAATCAGTTTGTTGAATCCATCCCCGATTGGACAGAAGTCTCTCACTTCACTAGAATTCAGCGCCAGTATTTTTTTTATTTAATCGGAGATTTTTATTATTTCCATTTTCTGTCTTTTTGGCTCAAAATCACTGGAGTGAAGGAGGAGACAAAACAAAGTTAGCAGAAAGCAGAGTGGTTCCAGCTCCTTAGGATTCCAACTATTTGGATCAATCTCATCTCAGATCATTTACCTTCAACCAACCTGGGAGTTTGTATTAGTAAGTCTCGGGGTAGAGCCAGATTCCTGAACATCACCAGCAAATTGTCATTGGCATTCCATTTACGAAACCATCAAATGGCATCTCGGCAGCCTGACGGAGACGAGCTTTATCAGGTTGGAAGGATGGCTATAATCTTTTAACAAGCTCGTTCCGATGAAAAGCCCCGGCTCCAAGTTGAATTCATAAAGGTCGGCTACCATTTGTCAATTTGAATATCAAAAGGGGGCTCGCGTGGGGGCCCCTCCACTGTTAAAAGCAGACTCCCATGGCTTCCACCAAGCAGGTGTGTGATGATCAATTATTAAGCATCCCGCTCTGGTTACTCTTGGTGGGAGGTGGAATTGGGGATTTGCGATGAGGGGGCACATGCGAACCCGCGTATGAGGGGAAGCGACAGCGAGGAAGAGGAGAGCGAATACTATTTACATAAAATTAACAGTTCAAAAGAATGAGTTCACACACCAATCAAACTTGTTAATTGACTGTCAATGGAGTGTCCCTGAATATACAACACAACTACATTATTCATCTTAGGCCTTGACAGCAAAGACAGTCCAATTTGCATGGGCGTTCTAAACGTGATCAACAACCACAATGCCGCATGCATTTTTAATGAACGGGAGATGGAAACCTTTAATATTCATAAGGGTCAAACAACTGCATGTGACATTAAACTTTCTATAACAAGGTAAGTATTTTTCCAAATGCTAACCATAGCAGATTAAATGGCCCACAGAGAAACAGAATGAGATGCTGTCTCTGCTGAGCATTTTTGGTTTTTCTGTGACAATAAAAGTGTTCATACTTCAACTGGTGGATCAATAAAAACATTGTAGAAGTTAACAGAAACTGGTAATGGGAATTTTACTGCACTATATCTCACTATGAGTGGGCTTTAGAATCATTATTATTATCATTATCATAGATAGATGTACCTTTATTAATCCTTTGGGCATTTAGGGAATAAGAAGAGACAATATATGTATATAATTTATACAATTATATTATTATTATTATCATCAATATATTGCCAACCTCCACATTCCTGGTTTCTGCACATTTCTTTAAGCTTTTCTTGGCTTAGCACTGAAGTTTTCAAAGAGTCTGATTCTAATTCTTCTATTTCTACCTTCAGCTTGTCCACTTTTCAGGGGTTGCCACAGCAAATCAGTTTTCCATCTCTCCCTGTCCTCTGGATCTTCTACTCTGACTCCAACTACCTCCATGTCCTCCCTCACTGCATCCATTAATCTCCTCTTTGTCTCCTACCTGGTAGCTCCATCTCTAGGATCATTCTTCTACCAATTTATCCACTGTCCCTCCTCTTTTTATCTGTCTTCTCTAGCTTTTTCTCCAAGCGTCCTTCCTTCCTGTCTTTGTTGTCCCTCTAATCACCTCATTCCTGATCCTGTCCATCCTTGTCTCTCCTAAAGAGAATCTCAGCATCTGTAATTCCTCCACCACCAGCTGCCTTCTGTCTTCTACCTGTTCTTCTAACCTACTGGCTCAGTAACCTCACCAATCCACTTTTCCCCCTCTAATTTACACGTTATAGAATCTGCTTAAGTTTCCATATTATCAGTTTTATGAACTGAACACGACAAACACGTTTCTTTGAATTCACATGAGTCACCAATGGCAAGGTATCTTATCTTTCAGAAAGTATCGATCATCATATTCACCTCTACGATATTCAGAACTACGTACGTAGTGTATTTGGGAGTGGCGGGTCGCGAATTTCACCGTAGGCCTTCAGTGACAGTGACATCAAATTAATACGCCTCATAATAACATCAGTATGACACCAGGACTTGAGAATCCACACATATACATTATATCCCACTTAATATAGGCTGGTTTAAAAAATACCAATACCTGTCTGTGGCTTGCAAATCTACTAGTTGAGATTCAAGATGTTGCAAGATGACATTGTCAGACTCCCGGGAGAGCTTATCCAATCACTAGACACATATATGTTGCCTTCTACATAGGGCCAGCTAGAAGGCCCTGAGGTCTAAACGGAAACGGCAGAGCCCTCGCTTCTGATTCTGAAGGCTTTGGCAGATTTCATGGAACCTGACAACACAAGATAGCGGAAATATGATTGGATGAAAGGTTTTTATGTAACTTTTTAAATGTAAAAAACTCTTTTTATGATAATGAAAAAACAAAAGTAAATAATATTAATATTTTATTTAAAAATATTCATGAATAAATGTGCTTTTTCGATTTTTTTTAGGCCAGTAGAGAAGGTTTTGCTGGCTCTGAAGGCCCACCACTGGTATTTGGCCACATTGACTTTGCTTGAGGCTTACTAAATAAGCATCTTAGCTGCTATATTCACTGCCCTCCACAATAAAAAGCAAGACAGAAGCAGTTACTGTTTACACTTGTGCTAGTTACAAAGTTACAACTTTTACTAAGCTAATTTCAAAGCTCCTATAGGATGAAGTTTTTTATTTTATTTTAAAAGATACATTTCTACCCAGTCCCGATCATAAAGCCAGACACGTACAGTATTATACAATATTTTATTAATGCCTCCCATTGAACTGCTGCTCAGATCCATTAATGAGGAGATAACAACGCAATGCTTTCTACTTCTGATCCCAACCAACCTCCACCTTTCTGCCTTATCGACCTTAATCTCCCAGCAATGGCTTCATCAGTTTTCTAATAAACCCAATGACACAACAAAAGGTCACAAACCTCAAAGACATTCTCTGTCCATCTGCTTGAAGTGCAGACAGTAACATATATGTAAATGTAACCAGGAAGCGTCTGTCTGTGTCCACTGTAGCCCCTAACGGTGTCTCATTTCAGGCTACAGTGTCTGAGGTGCTTCTAATTGAGTTTTTTTTTTTTTTTTTTTTTCTCTGAAGCTCACCCACAGATGACCAGACAGTGCCAGACTGTATCCACATCGGTGTCGGAGCCCTCTGGGCCCCAGTCGTGCAAAAGACGCCTCCAAGTGTCATTAGCGGAGCTTCGGATTGGTACAAATGAACGAGGCTGAGCCTGGATAAGATGACCTGGTATTGACGAACAGTCAGGTTTTGCTGCACGGTCCCAAGGACGGCGCAAGAGAGAGGTGGGAAGTGCTCCACCGGTCCTATCAGATATGCTAATGGTCACATTTCGCTCCATGGAGACCTCATGCATAATTTAGGTGGAAAATGATAATACAAAATGTGTAAAAAAGGTTAGATTAATAGGGTGTAACTTTTCCCTGGTGCAAGGACACATGTAAGCAATAAGCTAGAGGGCAGTGGCAGCTCAGGTTTCAGCTACAGTGTGAGTAATTACAGTCAAAATTTTATAAGGATGTTTGATACGCCCTTACGTGGTGATGTTGTTTACAAATTGCTGTCCCATTACATTAAAATGTCAACATATATGACAGGTAACACCGAACACGAGCCTCCGAGGTTGACTCCTCTCTAATGTTGCGACTGCAGTGTGTAACTTGAAGAAACCTCAGCGTCCTAATGAATCTGTTTCTGGTAGTTAGGCCTCACAGGTTCGTGCCCTCAGACTCATGTTATCTTTTTTACTGACTTTTATCAGAGCTCAGCCTTTATATTTTCCAAATGATCACAAACTATATGCATGTAACAGTGACATGCAGAACAATTAAGAACTCCTCCACTAGGTGACTATGAAAACCGCAGACCGCCAAAGATCACTGTGTGACTTTCTTCAATTCCTGCAAATTGAGTTCAACAAAACAGGACAATGTTGAATATGGGAAGTGTGACCTGTAGGTAAAGAAAAAAAACAAAAACAAAAAGAAATAGAATTATTCTAATGTAAAACATGTGTTGGGAAACAAAGGGTGTGGAGGATGGTGCAACTAAAATGAGTTTTAGGAAGGAAAGCAAAAACGCAGTATTTGGCTGGGGCCCTCGAGTGGCCGGGGGAGGGATTCACAGTTGTGGATCAGAAAAGTAAACTCCGTCATTGTGACATTGTGATTCACACCACAGCACAAAATGTCACCTCTGTATTTAATCCATCACCGAAGTGAACAGTGGGCAGCTTTGACCGCACGGGGAGCAGTGCGTGGGGACGGTGCCATTCGAACTTGGAACCTTCCGGAGACCAGTCGGGTTTCTTAACCACTGCGCCACTTTTATCAAGTGTTATTAAGTCAATTTTATTTGTATAGCTCAAATAAAAATCACAAAGCCCATTTTACCGTCTAAACAATTATTACTTTATAGAGCTCAATTTGCAATAGCCTTTGTCCAGTAATTTCACTTTCTCCATCTGGGGGTCAGGGTTATAGTTCACAAAGTATAGAGTCTTGAGGCGCATGAAAATTTTTGCAAACAATAAAGCCCCCAAAAGTGGGTGTGATATCAAGTTGAATACACAGACGGCAGACGACACAGTGATACAGCGGCTGGACAACAGGATATGACACTACAGTCAATACAGGAGCCTCAAACATCAGCATTTGTCAGCAGTCTGCCAGCATAAAGTCTGATCTCAGGACAGTTGTGGTTTGGCAGCGGTGTCACAACGATCACTGCATCAATCCACTTGGTCTCTACAAGTCCGGCTTTAGCAGCAGTCACATTGTGATGTGGTCATCACAAACATCTGGCGTCGTGGCAACTGTGTGGCAAATGTTACCTCAGGTTATACGACAGTGACATCAGCTGCCTCCCGGCCTCACTGTTCCCCTGTGATTTAGGACAAACGTCATCGTAACCCAAAAATATCAGAGCGCGGTCTGTCATTGTCTGAGTGGTTAACTATCTGAGGTGGACTTTTACTTTCCGACATCCAGTGACTTGTTGTCATTTATCAGGTCGGACGAGTGGACGTGGACAACAGTGACATCATCCATTAATATACAGTCATGGGAAAAAATGATTAGACCACTCTTTCTTTAATTTCCTGTCCATTTAAAAGTCTGCTTCCACTTAATCTACATTAATCTGGACAAATATAACAACAACAAAAAAGGCTCATAATTCAGTTTAATTTCAGAGCTGATTTCTGGCCATTTTGCATGGTTTTATTGACAGTGACAAAAATCACTTC
>JAFBJS010001070.1:616565-640578 GCA_016785265.1 Paraplagusia blochii | reverse complement strand
GTTGTATAGTAAGTAAATACAGCTGTAACTTTGTAACTTTTTTTAAAACTTAATGTCCAACTATGCAAAACAACATTCATTCACATATTTTGTTATAAATGTCTATATGCAGATAAATATAGGTTTCACTAGACTGGATAATAAATAAGATAATTTAAAGAACTATATGGTCCTCTGCATTATCTGCATTAAAATTGTTCAGTCATATACAGAATGCTTTAATATTTTTAAGACTTCTTGTTTTTTTTATTTTCATACTGTAAAGTTAATACAAAAATTAGAAAATGGAAAAAAAACTAAGAAATTGCAGGTAGGCATGAAAGGCATTGCACAAAAATAAGACAAACTGTATAAGATCTGCGTCCAATAATAACTGTAATTATCAAAAGTCTTTAAATTAGAGAGACTATGACAATAAAATAAATAAACTGTGTTGATGCCCCAGAGCGAACCCCTTAGGTTGTTTGTTAAAATACTTAAAATATATTGTATTGCAAAAATGTCAATCTGATGCTTTAATTATTTTTCTCTTTAACTTAGGTTGTGGCTTCACCACACACAAAAATATTACGTATATACACACACAAATATACATATAAATATATTTAAATAAATATATATATATATATATACATACATACATACATACATATATACACAAATATAATAAATACATATAAGCCCACATAATGTATGTATATATGTACATTTATATTTATTCATATATATATAAATATATGTATATGCATTTTTATATGTTTGTATATATTTATATACACATATACATATATAGCTTCTAAGGCTAAAAAAAATCCAACATTTCTTAATTCCAACATTCACCAGTAAATTAATTAAAGCTAGCTTCACTTTACTAAACATTGTTTCCTCCTCACCATAGAAATATGAATTCCAGAATTTATTCAAAGACTCACAATCTTTTGGATTTCCTTCTGTAATAGTTGTGTGTTTGTGCTGCTGAAGGCCCCATCAGCCCTGTCCTCCTGTCACTGTCTGTCTCTCTCACACACACGGCTCGTATAGTGGCTAGTTACCATAGCAATGGGAGAGTCACACATTTGTCTCCCCTGTCCTCGACAGTGATGAGAGTGGACAGGACAGGTAGCTCTGCTTTTTATCTGAGCCTCTGCTGTATTCACTTATTCAATTCCACACTGTCCGTGCTCAATCTGGAATCAGACGCAGGGGTGAAACTGGCGAGTAAACAGTTGTATATTGGCAAACGCGGGGCGGCGGGGTGGGGGGGGCAATAATTCACATGTGGCGCGGCAAATAATTGATGTGTTTTGACTGAATGTTTGCGGATGCGGTTGTAATAACACCGGCGTCTCGGCAGATATCTGGTGTGCCGGGATCTTGACGTGATGCTTTTCATGTGCCGATGTGATTTCTTCCGAAACGTTCACCCCTCAACTTCCCATCAGCTGTGACAAAGTGGTAAACAAACAGGCGCAAGGGCTCACGGGCAAACATGGATGGGTTTTTTTTTTTTTTTTTTTGTACTGCTAATAATGTTTTATGCAACAAACCCACTTGTGCACGTACACTTGTTCTACATATTTATCCATTATTTATTTAGCTGGACATCTCATACAACCCAGAAGAATTTAATCCGCCTGTGTGTACACCCCTCTGTCCGAGGAGGCGGCTGCGGCCGTGGTCACTCCGCCTCTGCTTCCTATGGCTTGTTGACATGAAGCGGAGCAGTCAGGCACCAATAATAAGTGAAGAGCTGTTCAAAGGCAATTAGGATCAGTTGTCAGGTCCGAGCCCTTTAATGAGTGCAAGTGTGCGGCAGGGGCCGGGGCAGAGGCGCAGGGCTGGCGTAGGTGACCGACTGAGAGCCGATGCACTCTGACAGATCCAGTTCTTCCCCTGTCCTCGCCTGGTAGAAGCTGATACCAGCTCAGGCCCACGTGGTTGGTGTGGCAGCAGCAGCAGCAGAAGCAGCAGCAGAAGGAGCAGCAGGATAATGTAACAAAGAGTGCAGCGACTCCTGAAAATGACTGCTGTCACAAGTCAGCCAATGGGTGGCACTGTAGAGAGACCAGGGCCAACTCAATAATTAGCCTTGCCTTCTATCACGTAAGGTTAAACAATTGATTTATTGGACTTTAATCACAAATGAAGTGGTGGATTCAATCATTCTTAGGGTGGGTCAGAGGTAGGACACTATCAGAAGGTTAAGGGTTCAATACCACCCAGACAATATCTTGGATAAAAAGTCTTCAAAAGTCATTTCCTTTTGGCTTGTCCCATTTTTCAGGGGTTGCAACAAAAAATGATCATTTTCCATCTCCCCCTGTCCTCTGTATCTTCTACTCTGACTCCAACTACCTCCATGTCCTCCCTCACTGCATCCATCAATTTCTTTGTCTCCTACCTGGTAGCTCCATATATATCTCTTATAAAAAGGAACAGGGGAAAAGTCAACCTGACATTACTTACATTAGTCCATTTAACCAATGAGATTGGGAAAAATCAAGTGTGGGTAAACTAAGGCCTGGGGGCCCTGATGCAGTTCATTCAGCTCTGTAATCTGAAGTAAATATCGTGATCATACTTCTGCCTTTTCCCTGCAATGGCTGTGTTTTCTCTATAGATGGAACAGTGATAACTAAAGGCATTTTAGTATTTTACACTTTAGACATGACTTTCACTTTATTCATCTTAGGTCACTTGAACGCCCCATTTATCTGCTTCAGGGCCCATGAGTCCCAAAAATACCTACTAAGAGAGTTAAGACAGAAATCTCCTATCCGGTTTAATCATTATATCATAGAAAGAAAAATAAACAAAGAAAGAATTTAAACGTGAAAATTTTGACCAAAGTTTTACAGTTCTATATGTCAAAACCTAAGTATCTGGAGTTCAAGACCACAGTCCAATCCAGTAAACTACTTCTTACCTTAGGACATCAACAATACCTTTTTTCCTTGAAGGGTCGGTTGTAAACGGAAGATTATACAAATAAATACTCTGTAACATATTAATTCATGTTAATGCAGTTCATTATTATTCATTTAGGCAACTTACTCTATTCCTTGCTGTGTTATAAAACACTTTTGTTTTATCAGGTTAAAAAACTCCTGCAGGCCACACAGACATGACTTGGTGGGCCGCATTTAGTCCCCGGGCCTTGAGTTTGACACATGTGATACTAACGTGAACATGTGTCAATCATTGTCACGTTAGGAATGTCCCGCTAACAACACACACTGACTCAACAGAATCACTGATCTTGTTTTTCTTTGCAGACACTGGTTCATTTGCACGTCACCACATCTGCTGTAATTGCGATGAACTAATTGTTTCAATCACGAAATGTGACTCATGGTCCTAACCCGGAGATTCTTCACAAAGAACACACAGGTGTACACGTGTGTGTGTATGTGTGTGTGTGTGTGAGACCTGGCTGCGGGGCATACAGCTGACATGCCATTGTGCTCAGGTCTTCCCGCGCTTTGATCAGCCTGTTTTCTCTGTGTCCGTCCGGTTCAGACGAAGACAGTTGACCTCAGTGTTTGGAGCAGCGTGAGTAAAACCCAACAAGAGGCGCTGATTTTTTTAGAGACAAAAAAAATGAATCGGCGCTGGCTGTGGGGTGGGGGGAAAAAGGGAGGCTTTGAGGTGAATCTCAACTGTCAATCAAAAACCTTTCCTGACTCTCCAGACAAAAGGCTCGACTCACTGCAGAGAATTCTGCAGTGAGTCGAGGGAAACTGCAGTGAGTCGAGGGAAACGAAGAAGTCGCCCATTTGACTTTGTGTACTGAGCGAAATGAAACAAAAAAAAAACAAAACTGTGTAAACATCCTTCCTCTGCAAGTAACGACACGTGCTGCCCAACGCCAGTCTCCGACACCTAATTTTTCACCCACTCAACAACAAGACAACTCTTCCTCCGCACCTGGGCTCCCATCACGCGACAGCGGAGGTGATCATTTGTTCCTTTATTGTTGCTGAAAACAGCTCCGACTTGAGTTTGCACGCCGTCCCTTCAGTTTTAGCCTCCGGCTCCTGGTATTATTGGCGCATTATTTCACGCATGCCCTCCTCTTTTATCAAGCGCTCTTTAAAGTAATGTTAATAGACTAGAAAATGGAGACGTTTATGAAGTATGGGCCCTGTTTATGAAAAAATCCATAAAGAATGACAGGGAGAGGTGAGATAAAAGCAAGGTTTTAAGAGATGATGGCAAACAGGGGAGGAGTCGTCAGCTGCTGACAGGGAGCCTCCTCTGAGATCCTTCATATTTTATGGGATTAATTTTGCTGTATTAGAAATGAAGTTAAACGTCCTAATTAATCTGTTCGTGTTGCACGAACACTTCCCATGGTGTAGGTAACCCCCTCATACCCTTGCCCACACACACTGTTTTGGCTAATTACTCCTCAGCTGTATATGAGGTGAATACAGTATATTGGTGAGAGAGTTTTGAGGAGATGAGGCGGGTGTTTGATGTGCTGAGGGTAGAGTTGAGGGGTGGTGGAAGTGTTCAAGTTGGCTGTTTTTGCTATAGTAAAATAGTCTCTGTATCAAAAACCTTTTCTTATCTCACAACATCCAAAACTAGACCTAAAGGTCTTTGGTTTATTTCAAATTAGAGGGGTTTATCAAGAAACAAAAATGAAAACTGGAAATGTTTGATATTTTGCCGGGAAGAGAAACAAAACCAGGAACACGATTTTTTTTTCCAGATTATATAGAGATATTCAGATATGTATGTATGTATGTATGTATGTATGTATGTATGTATGTATGGATGCATGCATGTATGGATGGATGTATATATGGATGTATGGATGTATGGATGTATGTATGTATGTATGTATGTATGTATGTGTGTATGTATGTGTGTATGTATGTATGGATGGATGTGTGTATGTATGTATGGATGGATGTATGGATAGATGTATGGATGGATGTATGTATGTATGGATGGATGTGTGTATGTGTGTATGTATGTATGTGTGTATGTATGGATGGATGGATGGATGGATGGATGGATGGATGGATGGATAGATTGACTACCAACTACTGTCACATCCCAAAGACAACAATAAGAGGTCAATATTGCAGTCTGTCAATGTGGAAAATGTTTGTTAATAGATTATTAGATTTGTTCATGTTCATGACGGGCTGGTCAACATTAAATATCATAAATGGGTCGCAATGCATTATCAACTGCCAGTCTAGTTAGACTACAGTACCAGCAACAAACAAGTCTAAATGCAACGTTGAGGGATGTGGAGCCAAGATTAAGAGAAACCATAGGGGGATGATCTGGGACATATCCAACAAAGGCATCCGTATATATTGAAAAGTTCTTTATAAATATATAAACTTTATAAACTGCTGACAAGGAATATCATTTAATGTTCCAGGAAGGATATTATTTTGTTCTCATCGGTTCAGGAAACACCAGTTTTATGGTACAACCAGGAACCAGAAAGGTTGAAATACCATTTTTGTTTTGAACAAAACAGCAAAAAATTCAGATTGAAAGCCCTGGTGTTAACCAGGTAAGACTGCAATCATACAGATTTCTGATTTTCAACTGGATGCCAACGGGCTAAATACAATCAAAACCATCCATTTCCCCCAGGGAATGATTTCCAAAAACAGACTTTCAAAAATAATGTCAGTAAATGTGACTTTTAATTCTTTTGAGTTTCTCTTGTTGCAACATTAAGTTGTAAGGATGTTTCTGGTTTTATCAGTTTTTGCCAGTGATATATAAACCCCCCCAACTTAATCATATTTTGTCATGACCTTTGACTATCTTTTTTAATGAACAGACAGACTGTCTCTCAGCTGTCAAACTTTTTCATGTCTGTCAGACGATAATTAAAACCATGGCAGCCGCCTCCGTCCACTCCTCCCTTAAATGCTAAGTGATAGAGTCAGATTCCCTTCTGACTGACGTCTAACTGCCCACTTTGACAATTTCTCAAAAATCCAATGCAAATCTCATCGTGGACTGTAGTGCATGAATCCCTTTCTATAATATTGACCGTCACTCACAATTAGGGGATTGAACCAAAGGGGTTAGTGTTGAGCAGCGACTGGTGCCTAACGCAGTCAGCTCCCCGTGTGCAGCCCACAGAATCTGATCAGTGAGTATAATTTCCCAGCAAATATCCCAGGGGTGAGGCCACTTACCTTAACAAGAGAGAGAATATGTTTAACAACCATGCAGCTGAGAGTCTGCAGTCAAAGTGGGTTTGACTATTGTGTTTGAATGTGTGAACACAAATCCAAAGGGAATTAGCTGAGCGGTGATTCACACAGGGGTGGGGAAAATTGATATTTCACTGTGATTAACCTGGGGGACTTCATTTACTTTGGTAGATAGAAGTATTTTCACCCCCTCGGCAACACATTCACATCCATCCAAACCTCTGTGGAGGTTGAATTCATATTGAATTCTTAAAAAAATCCTATGTTAATTAAAAGATGGGGATAAAGAGACAAACCTGAGCAAATTTCCCACTGTTTTTTAGAATAACACTTGAGCACCTCTTCCCCACCCTCACCCCCAACCCACAATAGTCTTATACACCCTATCCACCCAAAGTTAGAATTGACACTTTATAAGAAAATGATGGAAAGCAATAAAAATAAAAGTAATACATGTTCATTTAGCAGGAATGAGCTGCTGCATTTGGTAGGAATCCAGTTGTATTACAAGATAATATTTTTATACTAGAAAAAAAGCTTGAGAAGCCAGACTGAGATGGTTTGGACATGTTCACTGCGGACGGCAAACACGGTCTTCCTTCCCTGCATCACAGTTCTCTCTTTTTACTCACCTGGTATACCAGGGGTGTTTTCTTAGTCCAATCTCGCTAAATGTTCTCAAGATAATGCAGTTTATTTACAGTATTTTTATAAATTTATAATAAAGATGGTTTGGACATGTTCAGAGGAGGGACAGTGGATACATAGGCAGAAGAATGATCCTAGAGATGGAGCTACCAGGTAGGAGACAAAGAGGAGATTGATGGATGCAGTGAGGGAGGACATGGAGGTGGTTGGAGTCAGAGTAGAAGATACAGAGGACAAGGGGAGATGGAAAATGTTGATTTGCCGTGGCAATCCTTGAAAAAGGGACAAGCCGAAAGGAACTAAATATATATTATTAATAATATTTATAGATTGTATTTGTCTTTACCAAAATCCATCTTATAGTTTTACTTTTATATACCAATATACATGGAGTAAATGTAAAAAAAAATTACATTGAGGATATTTTGTGGAGAACAAAATAAAAAGTAATTGAGATGCAAGTACTGACTGCAGTGTTTGAAAAATATCACATTTGAAATCATTACATTTCTCTGGCCTCCATCAGGTTTGTCGCCTTCAACGTTTTTCCATTCATTTAAATAGAACACATCAACAGTTCCCCCAGATTTGACATCATAAAGGTTAAATAATTCTTTAACTCCAGCCTGATCAGGATCTGTCAGCCTTTTAAGCTGCGTTGACATTCAGCCAGGCTGTCGTTCCCAAGAGCGAACGCTGAGACATATGACAAGCCAGACAGATGAAAAGATGAACTGAATGTAAAGATCCTGCTTCCATTGTTCATCGGATGATGATTAACGACGCTTTCTTCAACTTCCAAAGCACCACTACCAACATAAATTTTGGAGAAATAAATAAAAAAAAAGGGTATACCTCTTTAGATGGTTTCAATTTTCTGAAAAATCATTTACTTTATCATTACTTTAAGCTCTGGAATGGCTGTGGGCTGCATTTCACAGGTTGTGGTTCATAACTTTGAATGTTAGTAGTAAAAACAGTTTCTGAAAGACTCAGTATTGGACACATTTTGTATGAAAAGTAGCAAAAAGACGGTTTATATCTGGTTCACACCCTTAATTATTTTGTGGAAATATTTACGTAACAAATTCTGTGCTGGAAGCACTGAACTGGTCACAATTTCAAGGCAAAAAAAAAAAAAAAAAGAAAAAAACCTTCCAGATGACTGAAGCAAACTCACTATCATCGCTATTCATTTAATTTCCTCTATTAAGTCATTACTCACAGCTCCCATTGCACTAATGGCCAAACCTCGTCCGATTTATCCCTTAATTGTTTCAAGTTCAACATTTCTGCACGTCCAGAAACTTTTTTTTTTTTACCTCCAGACAGTGACGATGGTGGGTTACTCAGGGTATTTGGCCTCACACTGCAGTTTATCAGCCTCTGTTGTTGCAAGAGCCACGTTGCCATGGTGTCACATGGCAACAGTCACCAGGGAAAATTACAGTTACCACTGAGGCAATGTGGTGCTGGCGAAAAGAAGGCTGGCACCACACGCCTGCCAACTCTGAGCAAGAGAGCAATCGCATCAATGTGTAAAAAATCTCAGGCCGTAGAGTCTTGGAGATATTCTATATATTTTAAAATTGTTAGTCACAGCAGCGCAGAGGAGAAGACGACCCACCGAAAAAAGGGGCGGCCGAGTGAATCGCAGACAAACACCCCTCGGTGTTATGACGTTTTTTTTCCTGTTGCCAAACTACTTTGGATAAGACAGATCATTAGAGGCAAGAGAGATTAGACTCTCTCCTAGACGCAATAGTGCGGGACTGCAGCTGACTTTAATTTCATGTCTCAATGAGACTCTATTGCGGTAATCAGGCACCATTGGCATGTAAAGAGCTAACCTGACTCTGCAGGGCACATCGCAGGAATCTGGAGCACACAACAAACCCCTGAGCTCCACCGACACACTGCTGAGCTATGCCGACGAGTTGGAAACAAACGTCCTAATCCACACATGTTCTCACTCATACCAGGATTTGGCTGCGGGATCAAGGACGGTGTGGAGGAGATGGACACTATCCTTGTTGACAGTACCCTGACAAGTGTAATCCCATACAATACACACTGGGTAAACAATACTCGGAGCCAAGCGTGCAACCGCGGCCCACACTTCCTGTGCTCTTGCCCTTCGAGTCCGGGAACTTTTTTTTGCCTTTTAAACAATATAAAAGGAGTCGAATGTGGAGTTTTACAAACAAGTGCAGAGCTGGATGTATACGGCCCTCTACGATGAAGATACCTTACTGTATTTACAAGCACAAAGAGAAGTAATGCCGCAAACAAAGGCTCACGCAGAACAATCCCAGCCGTCTGCGAACACAGCATCGTACCAACTGGGGGAAAAAAAAATCATGCAGGAAATCTGTTTCAGCCCCTCCACCATATAAGGAATGGAATAACATGAATTTCATTTCTCATACGACTAACAACACACATACAAGACAGCGTAAAGATCTTTCTTTCATGCACTTTTCTTTTTGGCTTCTCTCATTTCCAACCTGTCAGCGTTGTACCATCACACTCCCCTGCTGCGGACTTGAGGGTCTTACCCTGACTGTTTGGCTGTATGGCCCGATGTTGGCCGGGGCCCAGTGGGACAGGCTTTGGACATGCATGGCCTCTCTCTGGTGGAAGCAGCATTCCTGCGGGGGCTCCGTCCAGTCATGGAGTAGACAGTCCATCTGCAGCAGCTGACCAGCAGGCAGTGGGATTTGCACACACACTCTGCCATAAATAGAGAACATATGAAAATTATTATTAAGAACCAGAAGATAAGGATGAAGAAAATACATGAAGTATATCATCTGATCTGCTGTACCTTGCAGGGGGATTGAGGCCAAAGTGTTTCTTGTAAACTGCGTTGGCTTCACTGTAGTCGTCCATGCTGCTCACATATAGGTGAACCAGGACAATGTCCTTCATCTTCCAGCTTCTTATCATCAAATTATCTAAGAAACAGGCAACACATGGATGGATGTATTATAGAACACAGGGGGCTCAAAATGACTGTAAACTATATATATAATCATGAAACCACTGAAGGTATATATGTTTTGAACAAATATAATGATAACAACCAATATATAATTCCAAAAAGTTTAATTTAAGAACTAATATCTATCTATCTATCTATCTATCTATCTATCTATCTATCCATCGACCTACCCACCTACCTACCTACCCAACCACCCACCCACCCACCTACCTACCCAACCACCCAACCACCCACCCACCCACCTACCTACCTACCTACCTACCTACCTATCTATCTATCTATCTATCCATCTATCCATCTATCTATCTATCTATCTATCTATCTATCTATCTATCTATCTATCTATCTATCCATCTATCTATCTATCTACCTATCCATCTATCAATCTATCTATCTATCCATCGACCTACCCACCAACCTATCTATCTATCTATCTATCTATCTATCTATCTATCTACCTATCCATCTATCAATCTATCTATCTATCCATCGACCTACCCACCAACCTATCTATCTATCTATCTATCTATCTATCTATCTACCTACCTATCCACCTATCAATCAATCTATCTATCCATCGACCTACCCACCTACCTACATCTACCTATCCATCCATCTACCTAACTACCTATCTAACAAACTACCTACCTATCTATCTATCTATCTACCTACTTCCATCTACTTACGATAAATACCTACCTACCTAACACCTACCCATGCACCCATCTTCCAACAAAAACTAAAATCCACTCAAAGCCACAACAGTGTGTGTCCCCTCATGAAAAGCAGAGTCAAAATCAATATGTGCACACATGGAGGACCAAGCACAGGCGTGAGGAGCTCGGAGCCGTTCTCCCTACCATCATTTGAAAGGGCCTCAAGTTTGTTTTTCCTTTGCCAACATCAGCGTCTCAGACTCCTTCGCCTTCATACAAAGAGGGTGTTCATTAAATATTAACTTGTTTAATATTGTCTCTACACTGTGAAGGCTGTTCAGCCCAGCACCGCCATAAACATTAAATATGCTTTTCATCTCTCGCTACCATCAAAAAAGAGAAAAAAGAGACTGAGATACACAGTAAAAGAGAACGCTTTTAAACCCCTGCAGGGTAAAAAAAAAACACACAAAAAAACACAATAACCCACCCAACATGACTTCATTGTATGCAAGTGTGTGTTTTGAAAAGCAGGCCTGGGATGCTTTAAATTCTCCCCGTCGTCTGGTGGCCATTCCTGTGACAGATGGAGCCTCTGAAACATGGGGCTGTGCCTGCTGTTGATGTCAGGTAGACTTGAAAATGGAGCAACTTTTCAAGCTTGGCAACGCCCTCTTGTGTGTTTAGCTTAAATGGCAAGAAGCGAAGAAAAACGCCCAAAGGAGCAGTAAGATTTGTGTCATTTATATATACCTGAAATTGTTTTTTGAAAGGTCAAAGCAGATAATCTCCTACGATAAGTTCCCAAGAAGGAGGTTTTATTTGCTGAGAAAAACTGAGCTCTTTGCCATTTTCCTGCAAATGTCTCAAATATTCGCATTGTTCTAAAAGTAAAACTCCACTTGACTCTTTTTCTTACTTTGCAGCTGTGCAAAAGCTGCTGACATCTGGCCTTGAACACCTGGAACTTGACTCTGGAGGCCATTGATGCCACTGATCCACTGGTAGCCCCTGGAGCTTCTGAGTGAACAAGATGGAAGGAGGTCTGCAGGACAAAGAGGCAGGATTTACAAAACAAACAACATAGTGCATTAAAAGACTCTTTGTCCAATTTGACCAGCCATGCAGTATTTAATAATAAAAAGTCCCTGCAATATTAGTAAAAATAAAAATCAAGAAGATAATAAAAAAATATGCTGCACCTTCCCTAATGTTTAACTTTGATTTTGTTGGCTGCTAATGTTGTGTTATTATAATAGCACAAATACAAGAAAAACATATTTGTTTTTATTATATATACACACGTATGTATTTAGGAAAAATACATATGTATAACAATATATTTCTACAAACACACATACACACATATATATATGTATGATATAATATGTAATAACAAATGGAAAATATATGTATATATGAAAATATGTATGTATATACAATATATATATATTTATATATGTATACACATATATAGATGGTGTATATGCATATAAATGATTTTATATATATATATTTACATATACATTTTATATATGTATATACATTTATATATGTATTTAAACATACATAGATATATGCCATATGTATATTTTTATA
The DNA here is from genome assembly GCA_016785265.1 of Paraplagusia blochii. Taxonomy (NCBI): domain Eukaryota; kingdom Metazoa; phylum Chordata; class Actinopteri; order Pleuronectiformes; family Cynoglossidae; genus Paraplagusia; species Paraplagusia blochii. Next base: position 628,471 of record JAFBJS010001070.1, on the reverse strand, counting down.
TTGTTATTAATCTGATTGTTTTAATGTTTTATGGACTCGATAAATATAATATATATATGTAAATAAGCAGGACAGATGTAAAATATATATATATTTTACATCTGTCCTAGATGTGTATAAGAGACAGGCTTATTCCTGCAATAAGTTAGAAAAACATGTCTATTTTAACCCGTAACCAGAAATACACCACCGTTTGGAACTCAACTCATGTACAGGCGGTTGAATCGTTAGGGTGAAAAAATATTCAGGGTTTGTCGCAAAGATCTTATCAAATGACAGCTCCTGTCAAACAATCACTCAAAAGAGCAGCCATCACCGTTCGGAATGCATGACACAAATTCATGGGCAACGTTGGCGGTGGATGTATCGTTTGACACACCCATTCATGCAGCCATGCACTCACACACTCCCGCATGCATGTCTCACAATAAGTAAGTCTCACCGTGGCCCGGCTGACAACTGAGGTCACGTCTTGATGTAAATTCTTGCTGCTCGTCTTGGGCTTGATCAGCATATTCCACCTCTTCAGTCATCTTGTCAATGGCGTTCTGGCAAGGACAACAACCGCCAGGCACATCTCTCGCCACCGCATGCTAAAACAAGGCACCGCAGGGAATACATTAGGGGCCAAAACGCCCACCAAAGAGCTCTGGGCTCCTGCATCCACAGACAAAATGGTGTATAATTAGCAGACCTTTTCTAAATGACCCACTGTGTTGGCCACATTTGTCCGTCTCCCATGACGAGGGAGACCGGCACACATATCTTCAAGGTGAATGACGATAGAACAACACGCGTACAGATTGAGCGAGAAGGGACTTGTGTTCTCTGATACTGTAAATTTAATCATGCCGTCTGTCAATCAAACGCGTCACATGATGTGGATTCTACCTGTTTGTTCCGTCCGTGTTATTCATTTCTTTAATTGAACAAAAGATCGGAATTCTCGGAGGCGCGCGTTTAGCCTTCGCAGCCCTGCGGGATGTCACACATTTAAATACATATTTCATATTTCCTTCAACACCCGCCTCACTCCACCCCCACCCTCAGTCACCCTCTCCTACAGCCCCCCACGCCCCCGCCGTCTCCCCTTCCTCCACCCATCCGCTGTCAACCGCATTAGCCCGTATGATAATCAAATTAATTATACTTCAGCCCCTCTATCTCCTGGCCAGCATGAAAAATAGCTTGAGTAGCATCATCGCAGGGCAAATGATGGTGGTCCGTCCCCACCCCCTGAGTCGGGTGTAGTTTCCACGAGAGCTGATGTCACTGTAGATCTGTCATCCTGACGAGAAGAGCTTCAGAAGGCAAACTAGGGCAGGTTCTTCCCCTGGTTGCCTCGTCACCCCCTCATGGTGAGGACTCTGGATTTCCCTGGATGTTCTACCGTAAACCTACAGGGCGGAGGGGAGGGTGGCGGTGGACGCGTGTGTGTTTCTGTGATGGGGGAGAGGTGGCGCTGAGTGGGTGAAAAAAATACATAGCTGTAGGGGAGCAAGGCTGCGTGGTCACGGAGGTCAGGGGTATGTTTTTTGTCCCAGCCCCCGAGACAGAGACGTCCACAACAAACACTGGCCTACACTGTGTTTTCTCCTCACTCACAGAAACTCATTACAGTGTGATGCTTCAGTCAGCTGACAGACAACGGCCCTCAAATTTGCGGCCCGTGGCCCATTTTTGGTCTATCGGACGATATTTTGCGGCCTTAATATGGAAGTTTAATGTAAGCGAGGCCCATAAGACCACATAACTATTATTTTGGTATTGAACTTTGTTAGGTGATGTGGCCCTTTACTGAAAAGACAATGGAGGCCGTGGCCCTCAACTTATATAAGTCTGAGACCCCTACCTTAAACACTCACAATGGAGCAAACACAGCAGGATATCAGGAGCGCTTCATGTCATAAGGGAACCTCTGGAGGTCACTATAGTGTACGTCAGACCTTGGTCAGAATATTGACCACTTGTGCCATGACATGACCTTAGACTGTATGACACTGTTCAGAAAGCCATTTTATTCTGCTTGGGATTATTTGACATAAACAAAAGGGTCCAAGTTTCTATGTATTCTGGTTCAGACTGGTTTTATCCAGTGACAGTAAATATTTTTAGCTCAGTTTTTTTTGCTTAAAAACTATTATTATAATAATTTATAGTAATTAATATAAGGTTCTCTGGGTAGGTGGAGCTAAATTTATTGTGATGAAAAAATATAAAAATTGCCAGAAAATATTATTGTTACTGCAATACCAATGGGTTCAGATATAAAAGTTGTCTGGGACAGTTCAATGCAGGTGAGTTGCATTGAACTGTCATTGCTTACTTTATTTAAGGTTAAAAAAGCACTATAAAAGAACTGTAGATTTATTTTTGCACTAATAGAGTACAGCAAAACCCAATTTATTACTTAATACCATACTACTACTACTATGTAATACTTAATATTTCCTTAAGGGAAAGCAAGTTCTTTTAAATGCAACTTAAAAAATGAGAAATGAATAAGACTTTGAAACAATGCAGTAAAAGCATGGTTTTAATCATATATAGGGGTTGCTGGTTTGATTCCTTGCCATTTTGTTTGCCTGTTGCAATTGTTTTTTGTCTTTTTTTTGGTTAACACTCTACTTAAAAATGCAGATGAGGGATTTGGATAATGATTTAGGACCGTGTGAGGTTGGAGACTGATCCAGGTTGAATGCATATTCTTTAGGCTTGGTTTTTTGGTTGAAGGGAATATTACTGGTTATGAGCTTAAAATTGCATTGAAATAAAGGTCAAACTGTATGAGTTAGAACCTCGAAAGACGTATTATCATTTAAATCACGGGACAACCGTGCTCTCTGCAGAGAAAATTATCAAGAACTATTGTACGAAGCTCGGCTAAATGCAGTTTCAAGTCAGCGTAGCAGACAATCAAAGTGACAGCGGTCGCGGGTCACCATTACCGTGCACAAAAGATACATTTCTTGCGCTCATTTGAAACTATTTTTTTTTATTATCTTGTCACTGATGTCCCCTCAGGAGCTTCATGCTACTGCTTCCCTAAGAGTCGTACATCTTTTTCTGGACGTTTCCAGTCTGTAAATCCTTCTTTAGCTTCTTCTAATTTACCAGGAGCCATTTTTCCCTCTGCCTTCCTGCAGCCCCTGAAAGCCAACTACCTGAATGCAAAGCCCCTTAATGTGAGCAGACATGTTTATTAAGCTGGGCCTAGTTTAGGGCTGCAGTGAATATTGCAGACGTCAAAGTAGGCCATGTGGGACTGGAGGAGAGAGTGTGAGGGATGACGGGGGGTGAGGCGTGGAGCGAATGAGAGCAGGAGAGAAGATTGGCCCTCCGGAGGGTGATGTGAACTCTGCCCTACGGTGCCGTGTTTCTCTTCTCCTCAACAAAGTTAACAAACACCAAAGGGTTTTGTTCTTGGGTTTGTTTACACGCTAGAAGTCGGGGTTGTTTTTGGCTGTTTTTTTTTTTTGTTTGTTTTTAAAGTACTCAACCCCAAAGCAGTTGAAACTTTTGTTGCTAAATGATCGATTACTCTTCGAACATCATTGATCTCAATTACAGAACCAGTTGCGCTCACGGATTCTTTCAGAAGTTTCCTATACTCACGCTGTCTTTGTTCTCCGTGTGCATCTTTGTGAAGCGCAAGTAGCCGACTGGAGCGAAGGCATCTGCTGAGTGGATCACTGTCTCTGCTGCATCACTGCACACAAACACAGAAACATACACTGGGCCTATGCACTGTTGGAAAACAACAACTTTACAAATTTATTGCAAAAAAGGTTTTATTGGAGTGGAGTACCAGGGATCTTTCTTTAATGTCTATCACAAATTAGAAAGAACAAATCTGGTAAATATTTTTAGTTATTTTTGTATTTATTTAATCTCAAATGTGTACATATACAAGGGTAAGTCAAAAGGCTTGAAAGGCAAATTAAGACAATCAACAAAGGTAACTCTCTGAAAATTAAAGTTTTATTACACTTTATAAAATACCTGACAAAGAGCCAAATTCCTTAAGCTGTAAAGACACCAGAGGGACAGATGGTCCCTAGTGATGATTTAGTTTCACAGGATAAAGTTGCGTTCTATAGAATATTTACATACATATTTATAGCAGTTGGTCCTTTAAGGTTAATATTTCACTCACATCACAATCTTTTTCTTGAAGAGAGGACAGTCAAGGGTGAAGGTTTCATATTCTCCTCCTTCACCACAAACATGGACACCGTACTTCTGGGAGAGCTGAACAAAACAACAGTATAACAATGTATTGTTATTGAAATGTTTATTTTTTTTAAGTTATTTTCACACCTGATTATTTTTAGTAATGTAACTTGACTTCAGATGAGCTGAGTTTGGTGATCCTTAAAAAGACAAAATTTTAGAAAACTCAAGAAAATATTCAAAGTAGTCAAAAAGTGCAGTACATGTACTGTACATAACAAAAACACACACCAGGATAATGACTACAATTAAGATTCATGGGTGGAATAACGTATTCTTTCCCATGATGTATTGTGGTTGACATTTTAAAACTTCAGCAAGGCAAACAAATGTGAGGCCGTGCAAAAATATTATTCTGTTTATCTATTCTGTTAAAAATGAACAAAATGTTTAAATTTATAACATTCTGTCCTCTTCCTCAACATCTAATCGACAAATAACCTGAATATTTTGATGATTAAATATGATTTTATTAAAGCTAAGAAAATGCATTTTATGAAATATAATAAAACAGCTAGAAAAATTCTTTATTACACTGACTTTTAAGATATTAGTACACAGTATAAGCAGTTAACAGTGGGAATGGCTCGTTCGATGTTTGTTGATCTAACTTTATGGTACATTAAATGGGAAAACAAAACCAGTTTGGGAAACATTCTCCATTTATTTATTTCTCAATATTATAACTTAAGATGTTACTTTTATGGTCAAAGTCAATTCAATAGCGCAGCAACAGTGCAGACCAACTAATGGCAGTCAGTGACCTGTTTCAGAAGGGGCTCCATGTCCGACAGAGGTTTTCCTAAGTGCTTCTCTGGATCCAGGCCTGGCACCCACGTGGGAAATATGCACAAAGACATAAAAAATACACAAACACCAAAGGAAGGGAGAGGAAGGGGTGAGAGGAGGTGTGAGAGAGGGAGAGAACGGGAGAGGTCTGATCAGGAACACAGAGCAGTGATTGAAGATGACAGGCGAGGTGGTTTACGGGCAGTCACACAAACACACATGTAAAACTGTACCCAGGATCTATTTGTTTGACTTTGTGACTAGTGTACACAGATCTTTCTGGGTAAGGGCAACAGTTTTCAGTTGCCGGCCGCAGACCCCCCACCTTCCCTCGCCAGCCGCCCCCACCTCATTTAGTTCTCTTTTGAGAACATAAACGTTGGAAAGAAATGTTGTTTATTTGCCTTTTTCCCTCCTCTTCCCTCTGAAATGCATGGAAGTGACTCACAGTCATGGGAGAGAAAAGAAGGAGGAGAGAGGAGGAGGAGGGGGAGGAGGAGGAAGAGGAGGAGGCAGCAGCTTAAACATGTCTGCTTCCTAACAGTCGAGGTGAAAATAACACTTCATGTAATTTTAATACAAACTAGAACCTGTCCTTGAATTACATACAGTTTTCAGCAAAAAGTCAAATAGGAAAAACTGCTTAAAAAAAGTGAAAAATGGAAATAATGTCAATGAAACTTGGCAAAAACCGGCAACATTATAATAAAATAAAAAATATAAATCATATCTAATTTTAAAGTTCTTTTCATTAATTCACCAGTCTTGGGCGAGCACTCACTCAGACATTTTATTCTGTAGAAAAAACTCAGATCACAAACATGAAACAATCGTAAGGTCATTCCAAAGTACAACATTTTGGCAATGAGAAACACTAAAAGAAATAAAGAAAAAAATATATATTTATCAATGGTCAGTAAATGTCACTTTTATCGAGCAAGTGCAGGGAAATAAATATGGAATCACTCAATTCTGAGAAAAAAAAATTTTAATCACTCAATTTTGAGTAGAAAATAAGGACACACCCGGTCAATTTCCTTTCCTTAATTGGGTTCCTGCCTCAGATTAGATCTCCCTCGTTAGTCAGCAGTTAAAGACAATGCAGTTATCACACCTGCTCCACCAAGTGGATGGGCAAGAATCATGGCTCCAACAAGAGAGATGTCTCTCGAGACCAAAGACAGGATTATCACACTTCTTGAAGAAGGTTTTTCTACACGTATGGTTGCCAAAGATGTGGGCTGTTCACAGTCAGCTGTATTGAAGATCTGGACCAAGTTCAAACAGCATGGGAAGGTTGTTAAAGTCAAGCGTACTGGTAGACCAAGGAAAACATCTAAGCGTCGAGACAAACAACTAAAGGCCATATGTCTTCAAAACAGAAAATGCACAAGACAAATGAAGAAGAAATGGAAGGAAGCTGGAGTCAATATATGTGACAGAACTGTACAAAATTGCCTGAAGGAAATGGGAATTTCATACAAGAAAGCTAAAAGGAAACCATCTTTTGACGCTTAAACAGAAAAGAACAAGACTGCAATGGGCTGAGGAGAGGCAATTATGGACTGTATGTGACGGCATGAAGGTTGTCTTCAGTGATGAGTCACGAATCTGCATTGGACAAGGTGGTGATACTGGAACTTTAGTTTGGTCTCTTTCCAGAGAGTTATTCCTTTGTCTGTTTTTCATGATTCCATATCTTTTTCCTCAGAATCAAGTGATTCCATATTTTTTACCCTGTGCTTGGTCTGTAAAAGTAACATTTACCAACCACCAAGTGTTTTTTTATTCATTTCTTTTAATGTTGAATGCCAAGGAGCACTTTTGAAAAACTTTTCAAAGTGCTAGAGTTTGTTATAAAGAAAAGCAGAAAATAATGTTTTCTTGTCCTAGAAGAATTTTTAGTCTACATCACAGGTGACTGTCCTGGTCATTGTATCTGTTTCTACCAGAATAACCAATTTTCTTCAATGTCTTTGAGTCCTGGTCCTGGTCCTGGTCAAGGACCAGAGTGATTCTGCAAATAATTGAATGAGCTTTCAATGCAGCTGTTCTGAGCCACTGAGTCCTAAGGCAGTATAGAGTCTATGTAACCATCCATTACAGCTCATTATGGTCTATCAGTTTCTAAAGCGATACCTCTGCATACGCTTGAAAGGTCAGGCCAATCAGGCAGCAGCACAGAGTCAGGGATGATTCCCATAATCTTTTCACAATAGTAGAAAGTCATCTTCATCTTTCAGGAGGCGGGGGAAGCAATTCCCGGTAGTCTATCACCATTCACGCTCACATTCACACCAACGGTCAATTAGGAGTGGAGAACTAACCAGATCTCGACATAAAACAAGTCTGGAAATCCCTGTATAGTTCTATAGTAGTTTAGTTGTATAGTATAGACTTATCTTGGTTCCCAGAATCTAAACTTTGGTGATGTTTTTGAATTCTGGATGCCTTGACCAATGTCCATCATTAACATGGACATGTATTGATATTGTCTCTGAAACTAACATTATCCATATTGACAGACTACAATATTGACCTCTTATTGTTGTCTTTGAGAAGTGACAGTAGTTGGTAGTCAGTCCTCCCCATATAGTCTGATGGTCCAACCACTCTCTCCATTCAGTCAGTGAACGTCACAGGAAGTCAATCTCATCAGGTCATTGTAGACCACCATAGACTAGACTAGGAGACCAAGGACTCTGATTGTAGGATACACAGGATTTTTAAAGAATGAAATAAGTAAATACTAGTTACCATTAATAAAAAAAAAAAGCCAAAAAAACGCTTCTGTTCTTAAACAAAATTATAAAACATTTTCGGGTATAGTTTCAGTTCCAAGCAAATCGCAAGTTTTCTGGTTTTCTTTTTTTTTTGTTGAAACCATTTCAAGACCCTGGTTGAAATATGGATTCCTCATATGAACTTGTTGGATGTTTTTCCACCTTAACTGCTGACGTCCTTTTGCTGTTTTACTAAGTCCAACGTATTCTTAGAGCCCATTGTTTGTATTGTGAGCGTGAACTCTGATTCACCCTTTACTTAAACTGAAAGAGTTGCCAACATGTTCCTTCAGTACAATCCTTTTTTGTTCAATTCCAAAAAAACAAAAGTGCCAAGCACCTGGTGTTTTTTTGTTACTAGATTAGACTAACAAGACTAGAATAACACAAACAGGACATAAGTGTTTAACACAAAATCTTAGGCGATCGCAAATTCCTTCCTGACATTTTCTCCAAAGACCCACGCCTACTTTTAATGGGCAGAAAAAAAAAACTACACTGTCAAACTACCACGGCTTCATCCTTCAACACTTCCTGTCTCTCTCTCCCTCTGGTTGCCTGTTAATTGATTGACGCCATCATTACCAAGTTAGCGATGATCTACGGAGGGCTGATTCGCAGGTGTGACATCGTCGCTGTTGAGACTGAAGAAATTGCCGAAACGGCCTCTTCATAATTGCTCGGAAGATCCAATATAGCTTCTCCGCTCCTCCCGGCCCTGTGCGTCGGCACGCTCATGTGTTTAATTAAAGGACCAAAGTTAATTGTAACGTGAGAATCCCTTTCCTCTGAAGGTCTGACAGCCTCAAAGGTTAATGTGTCATCTGTGGGCCCCGTAGGTAGCAATGAACAGGAGACAAATGAGAAACAAGACAGAGGAGGAGAAGCAGGAAAGGCGAAGCACGTAGGACATTGCATTCCATCTCTTTTGCGTCTCCCATAAGGACCTGGTGGTCCAGGTCTGAACTGGAAGGGACCAAAGGCTGCAGAGGAGCAAATGGAAGCAGGGAAAAGGACGGAGGAGATGAGGAGGGAGAAAAGGAGCAGACCCTTATTGTCTTCCCAGGAGATCTGCCGTCTTAATTAGTGTGAGAATATCTAATCTTAACATCCTCTCATCCCAGTCCCCTCCACAAAGGTAATAAGGAGAGAGGGAGGGAGGGAGGGAGGGACGGGTGGGAAGCTTTAAAATTCAATCCAATTTAAATATCCTCTTTAATTAGTCATGTCTTTTTAACAAATTTTAATAATTGGCTCTAAATTGCTGAGGGAATGCAACAGGGTTTCTTTTTTAATATCTTAATTAACTCCGCTGGTCTTTAATAATATATGGGACATGATCTGGAATTTACAAGAGAGGCAGATGAAGATGGACACAGAGGAAGAGTGATGAAGTGGTACAACCGCAGCTTCACCGCGGCGGCATTTCTCCTAAGACCACTTAGCACTTGTACGAGTGTTTTCTTAATTGATGCTCCATCCTGTCTGGCTTAAGGTTAGCGGATGAACCGAGGATGGATGGAAGGAAGGAGCCTTCACTTGTACACTACATGCTTTGAGGAGTCTTGGAGGAGCCGCTGCGACGCCACTCATTTACATGATCTTCACATCTCTGTCTCCTCTCAAGCTGTTTTACAACTTGACCTAAAGCCAATTACCTAACCTTATTATGCCACATTAAACCCAAATAAGACCACTAGAAGCTGCCATTAGTTCAGCGTCGGAGAGGAGAGAGCGCTCTTTACATGGAGAGAGGAGTTCCCTGAGAGAGAGCCAGAGGAATGACTCTCCTCTAAAAGCGCCTTTTTACCTCGTATTATCCAATAAAGCTCCAATCAAACTCAGTGAACTTTAAAAAGCAGGGACTTTGCTAATGAGAGAGAGAAAAGATAAAGAAAAAAGAAAGCATTGTTGACATTTAAATGGTGGAATAAGATAGAAAAAAAAAGTTTGCCAAGAAACAAAAAGGCCTTCAGACGATAAAGTTATATATTTGATTAAAGGGGAAAACACTCAATTTATAAGTCTATTGTTTGGTAGAGGAGAGGAACTTTTTTTTTTTAGGTTTAAAGGGCCATTACAGATATACAGATCAGCCAAATGTGTGATACGTCATTGAGAAGCTGCTAATGCAGTGAGGAGAGTGAAGGTCAACACTGGGATTCTAACATCAGTGATAAAAACAGGAACAAAAAATATACCGCTTACTATTACAATAAAAAAAGTTGAGTCTTCTCATCTAACAGGATCTCATCTTAACTTGGATTTATTAAATAATCCGGATAAATAAATGTACATAAAAATGTGATTCACACAACTGCACAAAACACACCAGAATGTAACTTCTGCATTTAACCTGTCACCAAAGTGAACAGTGGGCAACTTTGAGCGCCAGGGGAGCATTGATAGTGCCATGCTGAGTGGACCTCAGTGGTAACCTGGCAGCTGGTGGATTCAAACCTGGAACCCTAAAGACCCAAGTCTGGTTCCCTAACCACAATGCCACAACAGCTTGGCTTGCCTGCCTTGTGACACAGCTCCACTGTCACTGTAATGTCCATTACATTAACACTGGCAGACGGGTTGGACCTGGTTTTTCTGGTTAATTCCGCAGATCTTTCCTTGTTGGACATCTTTAGCACTTTAAAGTTTTAGTCCAAGAGAAACATTGCTTCTGGATGAAGAATATCTACAAGTCTGTTTCTATCTTCGGAAAAAGTCAATGGCAATTATTTTTACACAGACCACACTTTTGCTTTAATTCCTTTTAACGATCATGATCGGCCTTTTTCTCACCCGTAGGAGGTTGATTAATGTAAACCCACTGCAGTGAATTACCTATATAATTGGAACTGCTTGTGTGTATTTTTTTTCTTTGCTTACTAAGCCTAGAGCTAAATTAAAAGCTGGGAGATCGTAGACGCTGTTAGAAGGGAGCCGTACCACAGTGTGTCAGACATCTGCAGGTTGTCTGAAGATCTGGTTTGCCGTCTGACAGCTCGGCTTTAATCCCTGCCTTTACGGAGTAAATTGGATTCATGATTTGTTACATTTTAGCCTTTTAAATGGATGAAATAAGCATCTCCGTCCTGGCTGTAAGCTTCATCAGCCTCCTGCTCAAAGAACCCCAGCAAAACAATGTCTGCTGCGTATCAACTGATCTTTTGAAAAGAAACGGAGAAATGCAGAACACCGACGCGTGGAAGAAGGAGAAAAGGCGGGGCGGTACGAAGCGCGATTAGATTAAGGTTATATGTGAAATTTGTCAGGCTGTTATCTGGAATCCATTGTGTGTGAACAAAATAGTGGGCAGCGTGAACAGTGTGGTGACCACGTCCAGATAAAAATCATTCAGCTGGACAAATAAGAAGGTAGAACTGAAGGTACTTACACGGACAACGAATGAGTATTTACTTACGTACTGATTATTTAGGAAATGGGCAGGTGTTGTGCAAAAAGAACATTTCATTTAAAATAATCATAATCAAAAGGCCAAATTTTATTAACTTAAAGTTTTTATATATATATATATATATGGTAATGGTTATGATAATCTATATATTTGACACTTCTTGTGTTTAAATGGGAAGTCATTTTGAGAATCCCATGCGATATATATATATATATATATACTGTATATATATCCACATATATAGAGAGATATACTGTATATATATAAAGTAGGGTAAAACTAACCTGTCTCATGACGGTCTTAACCAGTGTTTCTCAAAGTGTGGGGCGGACCTCCCTGGGGGGGCGCGGTGCGATGCTGAGGGGGGCACTTGTGACCCTGGGGAACATCCTTTTTTTCCACCGTACTACAATAAAGTGTAGTTGCACACCCTTGTAAGTTGAACTATATCTCTTTCTTTTTGTTTTTTTTTTATGTTAACAAGGATACGATGTTATGCAGAGGTGTAGCTAGAATTATTTTATAGACAAATGCTGTTATTTATAGTTGTGGAGGAGAGTGGATGGCGGGGGACAGGGGGCGCAAATTGTTTTCTTCTTGCTAGGGGGGGCGCAACAGAAAATAATTGAGAACACTGGTCTAAACCCAACTTACATATGCACATATATACCTGTCTCTTATACACATCT
>JAFBJS010001070.1:585693-608765 GCA_016785265.1 Paraplagusia blochii | reverse complement strand
CTGTGTATTCCATTTACTTTCTCACCTCTGTGAATCAGATGTGTATAAGAGACAGCATGCACAAACACACGGATGAGGTTTTTCTAACGGTTGCTTCTTTGGCTTTAAAAAGTTTGACACTCCAATTTAAGACTGACATGTTTTGTTATATTCTCTCCTAGTTATATCCTCAAGAGAAAATCCACAATGAATATTGTTTTATTTAGCACATTTTCTCCTATAACTTAAAAACAATATATTATATTTTCAGCTTTTTATTTTATTTGAGCATTAAAAAAAAAGGATAACTTGGCATTTTGCATGTGAACTGGTTATTACTTGTTTCACTTTGTTCTTAAAAAATCCTGTGTATCTAACGATCAGTCATTGGTATATATATATATATATATATATATATTTGTATAAGTGTGTGTGTGTGTCTGTGTGTGTGTGTGTGTGTAAAACAAAAGACTGCTACAAAAACCAAAATAACATTTCTGTTCCTTGGCAAGGTTTTCTGGTTCAAGGCCATGGTTTTATTATCTGTTGACTTTTAGTTAAGATTTTGTTTCTTTTTGTGTTTTCAATTTTAAGAAATATCCATGCCATATTAGTTTGCCATTTTTTATCATTTCCTAGCAGAACTATAATTTTTATTTTGATATTTATTATTTTATACATTGTTATTGTTGTTCTTTTTGTGCAGATTAAGCTTCTCTCACATTTCCCTTTAATAATTCCCAAAACTGAAACTGGCTTATTCATTAATTGCGAGTAACTTTTCTATTTATAGCAGACTTGCATTGTTTTGACCAGATCTCGTCTTGATAAACACAGACTATGCGCATTACAGTAGCTCTCCCTCATCACAGTGTGAACACCTGCAAGTGAAGGTCAGTGCTGAGGCAAAGGTGTAGGAAAAACCTCAAAAGCCCTGAGCGTAACCAGTTATTTACATCTCAGTGATGATGACTGTGAATTTCCTGAAGCCCCAAAGTTGCTAGAACAGAACATTAGTGACAACCAGAAGCATCGTTGGATCATTACGTGTCTGTGATTGGCACGTATGTTTAATACAGCTGAGGGCTAATCTAATTGCTTTCTGTATCATTTTCCTTTTCAGAAACAGCGAGACAGTGAGCATGCACCGGAGAGACACTGACACGGCCCTGAGATGTCTTCCATCTTCTGTCACTGCGCAAAACAGACGTGATCTCAAACAACGCACGCGGAGAGACGCGCACGGGCGCATGTAGGTCGGGGCTGCAATCTCATCTAACAGGCGCACATGCGGTACATTCATATCTCAGGTCTCCGCCTCCACGCACACCTGCAGATTCATTAGAACATTACACGGGCCGTAATTAGAATGAGAGCCAAGCCTATAGAAGGAGCGCAGGGATGCACTCGTCTCTAGTAAATTACCTTGTAGCCATTATCAATTTCCCTGGCTACTGGTGCTTAAGATAACCCACCTCCTCGCAACCTCCCCCACCGCTCCTCCTCCTCCCCCTCCAGTGGCCCCTTCCTGCAATTTTTCTCTGCCTGATAAACATGCTGATTAAAGCGAACAGCGTGTAAACCTTTGATACTTTCCTAAATGAAATCCATGCCATGCCCGGGGCGTGACACTGAGTTGTGATGCACTGCTCGGCACACACACACACACACACACACGGAGCTCCATGTAGGCGTGCCAGCTAATCAGATAAAGGATGTGCTCTTTGTGTGTGTGTGTGTGTGTGTGTGTGTGTGTGTGTGTGTGTGTGTGCACTGTTTATTGTGCAGCAAAGGATGTTAAGATATAAAAACACTGCTACAATTTAACTCTTTGACCCAAAGTTAATCATTAAGAGATCTTAATAACACCAGACTCAGCACTCAGGATTAAATATCTCTTCAACACTGGAAAATACATTACAGTCAATGCTGCTGCTGCCGCCCGGTGACAGTAATTATGTCAGACTGATAACATTTCAGCCCTGCACAGACCCAAGGGGGCTGCAGGCAGTGCGCTGTGTTTCTAGGTAAGCCTCAGGGCCAGCACTCTTTCATAACACAATGATAACCTTTTTCCTAAACGCAATTGTCACTTCCTAAAGAGGCAAATTAGGAGGCAAGGAGTGGAATAGGTAGAGATGGGGGGAAAAAAAGGAAGAAGAAGGAGACAAAAAGGACAGCGTTATAACGGTGGGATACATGTTCACTGATTTAGAGTCATGGATTTAATCTAGACAAGAACAGGCTCAGCCAGACTGAATGAGAGAGCAGTAGACGGACGGTGATGGCAGTCATATAAAAAATACAGTAAAACAATGTTTTTTTTTTCAAATAAAATATTCTAAGTTTCAGCAAATACATTGATTATTTATCTAATTTTATATGGTCATTATACATTTTTGGCTTCCTTTTCTATTTACATTCTATTTACTTGTTGTTTTCTTCATTATAAGAAAAATTAAGCATTTACTTGTAAGCCTTTAGTGAACTTATTAGTTATTTAAAATTTCTGGATATCATGATTTTGTCTGATTTAGGACTGATTACAAATCACAAGGTCTTCGCAAGAATTTAACTAAAATTGAATGTCTTTAAATGCACTGTATTGATATCAACCTATATAAATGTTGAACAGGTTGTTTCGGTTATTAAATGACATCACGCTGCTTTACAAAAGCCAGACATGCTCCACAATGTAGGAAACAATTCTCTCACACACACAAACACACACACATCCCTCTTGTAATATAGACCCAAGCCGTGAGACAGCAATGCAAAAGCTTAGCAAAATTATTATTTTTGGATTTGGTTTTGTTTTTGTCTACATTACTACAATCACCAGGAGACAGAATGAGAAAAAAAAATGAATCCGAGTCCAGCTAATTCTGTGCTGGGCGAGATTTTACAAATTCCAGACATTCTTTATTGGCCTCCTGTGGGAAAAGTAGGAAAAATTACAATGCAGCAGGGACATAGTGTATATAGTGGATGTATAAATCTGAATGGATATATATTATGGGAATTGTTACATGTGTATTCATGATGCAATAAAAAATTATATATATATATATAAACTTTGATTTTTTACGGTGGCTGAAAATTTATCAAAATGCTTTATAGAGGGAATACTTGACAAAGCGACACGGTAGCTCAGGAGGCACAGTATAATAATAAATAACAGTAAAAATTTTATGAGCTCTATCTGGCTAAACGATGTTTTGACTACATTATAGGTGTGAATGGGGGTACGGAGTTAACTTAATAATAAATCACCGCAGCTGAGGTAATCAGAACGGCTGTGACCCACAAACCAATTTTCTTTCTTCATGACTCTTGGCACGGGATCCAAAGATAGAGCTACCTTCCTGTCACTTTCCCTTTTTTTTAAAGTTTAATGATCCTGTGTCATTAATGCAAACTTCACCTGATCCAGGACCTAAGGCCCGGATTGAACTAACACCTGGAGCCCTAAATTCATCCCAGGTCTGGTAGAACAGTACAACCCTGTGTCTGTTGCCCGATCAGGGGTACAAATAAACAAAAGCTTTGGCCCGGCCTCTTCTGTCTGCTCTGGCAGGGAGAAAAAGCTATTAATGAGGATCTATGGCCCACAGCGATGAAAAAAACCCCGAGTCCCTCCAGCCCTGTCCATCAGAGTACTTAGCCCCATGCAGTCATTAACTTCTGTTACTAATTGTCAAATTCATTAAACTAATCCTTCCCCCCACATCCGGATGTCTCCCGTGGAAATGGATGAAGAGGGCTGAGTTATTAAGATGTCAGCTGCGGGGGGAAGATTACGGCCAGCAGACATGCTCTACAAAGGAACGATACGGTCATTAAACTCTATATCAAGGTAGGCCATGTGATATACTTTGTAATTATATATACATTCATCTTGCTAGGGGAATAAAAGAGTGGTTGAAATGTATTCAAAGTCGTAGACATGCCCTCGGTGAAGATATGTATCTGCCCCCAAGTCACAGTCGCTATTAGACTTTGGAATGCAGCCTCTCGACTCTCAGACTGAAAAA
Source organism: Paraplagusia blochii (assembly GCA_016785265.1). Taxonomy (NCBI): domain Eukaryota; kingdom Metazoa; phylum Chordata; class Actinopteri; order Pleuronectiformes; family Cynoglossidae; genus Paraplagusia; species Paraplagusia blochii. Next base: position 604,752 of record JAFBJS010001070.1, on the reverse strand, counting down.
TATTCGCCAGCTCAGGCCGTTAGCGGCATTCAAGGCAATTAGAAAGCCATAAAATATTAAAAATTCAATATTCATATTCGTATGGAATACATTAGAGCCCTCATTAGCTCTCTGTCAATGGCTGTCACCATGAAATCTTAATTACACACGCCAACAATACAAAGAGCCATTCTACAAAAAAATGGTAGGTTTCCAAAAATTGCCTGCTTCAGCCTCATCTGACAAGAGAAAAGCCAACGTTGGCAGATCTTCCTGCACAGAGACAAGGTCAAGTGTTTCCTTTCCTGCCTGAAGTTGTTGGTGTGAACCTTTTATGATTTTACAGCTACTTTAAGAGGCATGTTAGTGTGATGGCAAAGAAAAAAAAAGCAAAGTGAAGGAATTAATTTAAGTGCTTTGAATTACGGTTTGCTCAAGGACAACAGGGAACCATCATTTGCCATGTCCTCATCGTCTTGGAGACACTGTTCCAACCCTGTGGCTTCCTGTCCCCTTCCTCCTTCCCTCCGTCACTCCTCCTCGTGAAACCCTTTTCCTTCCAGGATCCATCACCTAAGTGACTGAACGCGACATGATTTTAATGTTCTCTCCATTAGATCAGCTCTGGCCTTGTTGTAATTTAATGGGATTGTTCTCTCCCATTTCTCTACATGGAGGGAACATGGAAAATGGGGGGTGAAGGCGGGTGTTGGACCCTGTTGTGGCAGCTCCAGTAGATGTGGTAGGAGGTAAAGGGCCAATCAGGGTCAAGTGATTGTGTCTAATGTAATGCAGACACAGTCCTGGGGCAAGTTGAACTATCCTGACAACTCAGACATGCCAGACTGACAGGAGGCTTAGTATGAGCTTAGCAACAGGAGACACAGATTATTTGTTTTGAATCAGCGCCCTGTTAATAATTCAATGAGGACAGACCTCCCTCTACGTAGGTATCTGTGTGGGCAGGTAAAGGTGTGAGGAAAGAGGTGTTGGTTAACAATGTAGAATAAAGAGATTAAAAAGGTCATAAGCTGCACACGTCAACTACTCCTAAGAAGACGAATCTACAATATTTTTTTCGAAAGTCACAAACCTTCTCAAAGTCATCGATATGATATTTTAATGTTGACCAAGATATTCATTTGTTCATCTGCTCCCAGATTGCAAGGGCAGCAGTCTCCACGACTGCCACCCAAATCACACTGCTCTGTGCGATTTCCTAGGCCGTCCCTGCCTCCTGAGTGATGGATATCTGATCAATTGTTATGACTGAAGTTTCAAACAATGACAGTAACTCTCTAAGAAAGAAAGAAAGAAAGAAAGAAAGAAAAAAAGAAAGAAAGAAAGAAAGAAAGGAATAAACAAAGAAAGAAAGAAAGAAAGAAAGAAATTTATTTTCTTTTGTCATTGTGACATTGTGATTCACACCACAGCGCACAAGAAAATTTGGCCACTGCATTTAACCCATCATCAAAGAAAGCAGTGCGCAGTTAATGAGCGCCTGTGGAGCAGTGTGTCGGGACAATACCATGCTCAGGACATCTCAGTGGTAACTTGGCGGTAGTGGGATTCTAACCGGGGGCCTTGCAGACCCAAGTCCGCTTCCTTAACCACTAGGCCACTGCCCCTTAAAAGTATACTCCTTCGAGCCGGATGGAGCGAGACAACCCCTGAAAAGTCAGCCAGTCCATCAATATGAAGAAGCCAGTTGACCCAGCCAGCTTAGCAGAGGACAGTATGAAACAAAACTTCCCTCTGAAAGGCCTTTAGAAACATTCCCCGTTCGTAAATTGGCGAAGCTGTCTGTCTGAAGCAGCTGCTGAAAGACGAGCTCATCCTTTGTGCTTGTGGATGGGCAGATAGCATGACTCACCACGTGTCAGTCTTCAGCTGTACAACAGAATGTAGAAATAAGGAAAACAAATGGCTCACAAAGCCGGCTGCTCATAAGCCCTGATGCTTTTACAGGTTACAGAGACGGTGCAGGTCTGAGAGGCAAGAGAGGGAAAGAGGAGGGTTGGCTTCTGCCGGGGCTAAGGCGCAGGACTTGAGCGGTTAACACAGGATGTGACATCAGACGTGGTCTCATCAGTCTGATGAGTGAAAGATGGTTGTCGTCTCAGAGAAACATTACAGTCGGCAGGCTGCACAGGAAAGCGTGGGAAGGAAAAAGGATGCAGCAAATTTCTAGGAACCAGTATGTCTGTCAGGGACAACATTTCATGAAACAAGCTGATCAACATTCAAATTAACAAAAAAAATGTAAATATATCATTAAAAACATTAAGCCAGAGGTGGTGTCCTAGTGGTTAAGGAACCAGACTAAGGTCGGGAGGGTTCGAGTTTGAATTTACCAGCTGCCAGGTTACCACTGAGGTCCCCTGAGCACTCACTGCTCAGAGGTGCCCACAGCTGCTCTGGTCACTTTGGTGAAGTGATAAATGCAGAGGTGCACATGTTGTGGTGTGTGTCTTAAGTGACAAATAGTTTGCTTCCCCCCCTTAATTCCTTATAACTATAAATATATAAAAATAGGTTAAGGATATTGAGGAAATATCATCTTGGGGTTTAAACCCAGGACCTCTCGCAAATGAGACATGTAAGGCAGGGGAAATAACCACTACACATCACAAATCTATATGAAATCTCAAATATGAACCATAACTTATGAAATTATTGAGATGGAACTTTAGAAAATGTATTAAAAAAAGCATATTTAAAAAACAAAAATGAGTTACTTTAGTTCTGAACTGAAGAAGTCTCTTGGATTAGGGGTGAAACGTCTTCAAGAAACCTATGTCGAGTTGCTCTCAAAGTAACAACTGATAATCTACACAGATATATTTTTTTTTTAAAAAAGCATAATTTTCCTCAAATGTGCTCCAAAATATTGGAGAGAAAAAAAAAGGATTTAAAACAAATCTTTTTCCACTGTATCTAAATTTAAAAGGATCAACCAGTCTGCAGTAATCAGCACATGTGGCCACTGTGCAGTTTCTGTACACACGCAGACACGTACCCTGATGCCATTATTCTCCTTAAAACGATGGCGCTGTTCTCAGCGATAGACCCCGAGCATAAATATGCCACACTGCACAGCTGGAAAATGTAGAAATGTATCAGGGTTAAAAAGTAGAGAGATTAACGTTTCACGAGTTTCCCCTCAGATATATATATGGTTACGTAAACACATACGCAGCCGGTCGTCACGGAGGGAGGGAGAGGACGGGTCAAAGCAAGCACAAAGCCCTAGTTTCAGCCGCCCAAGGTCAAGGAGTCTTTTCGTATCAGCACTCATGGAAAACTAAATGTTGGGAAGCAGTGGGGAGACATAAGGTCGTTTATCGATGCACGTCTATGAATACTTACAATTCAAGCATGCATGTGTAGTTTTTACTGGCTCTCAAAATGCCATATTTTAATAGTTGTTGCTCAAGTATAAATCCTGACTCTGGGTCTCAGCTCCTAGATGCTCAACTCTTTTTTTTTTTTCCCCCTTTCATTAAACGTCCCCTGCAGTTTAAGGGTCTTGGCTGCCTTTAAACGCTAAAAAGGATAAGATGTTGTAATAAACATCTCTGCAGGGCATGAAGTCATCACCCCAGTTCTGTCACTGTAACACACCCACTTGGCTGAGGTTAGAGTGTTTGAGTTGCCTCAAAAAATAAAAAATAAAGCAAAATGACAAAGACCAAATCCGGCACCACAGGGATGTAAACTTTGTCAGTTTCTCTCCATGGTTCATAACAACTGCCTGGTCCACAGGGTGCACAAACACACATGTGCTGAAGCTCAGGAAGATACACACACAGTGTAGCAGTGGCAAACATACGTACACACACTGTACAAAATGTAAATGTTTTTCCTAGTGAGGTCAGGTTCCAGGCTCTTGGCCGTCCCGTCTTCACTGCCCCAACGTTCTTATAGACATCATGACGTTTCCCCCAGTGACGCCCACGCCATTCCATCCAGAAGAAAAATAGAGCAGTGATGCCGGTTTAACCCACTCCTCAGACTCCAGACAGTGTTTTTCTATGACAAGTTATGACTTCGGCTGCGGGAGGTGAAGTAGTGCCCGCCTCAACTTCTGTATTTCTTGTGGGGAACGGTTTGAGAAACAGAACATAAAAACCCTCTTCAAACCCTCTTTTGGAGTAGATAAATGGTGGTTACAACGACTTAGAAGTGTTATTTGTACGATACCACTAAATGTTTTAAATGGATAATTTACTGCATGTCAAGTTACCCCAGCACTTACGTTTTCCTATAAAGCACTTCATTGTCTTTGCATTTCACAAGGATAGGGGTAAGAGTGTAGTAAAGGAAAATTCTAACCTTGGCAGAAAACTTGACTTTGTGGCGTATGTCGTAATTCTTCATGTAGAATATTTTTTTTGATTAGTTTTTTGATGGATTAGTAAGAAAAAAATATATATAGTATTGTGATTTTTAATGCAATTTGAAAACTTCAACATAAACTTCTACTTAATCAAGTGGTTCTCAACTGGTCTCACTCCAGGACCCACATTTTCCTGTAGTTATTAAGTCTCAACCCACTCTCATAGAATTCAAACCAAACAAATACATAAAAAAATAGCCGTTTAAAAAATTCACTTCTTTTAACAAACTCATTTTAAGCAGAGTGTGCCATTTTGGACAGAGTGTGCCTTTCAAAATAAGAGATTTTCTAAAATAAAATACATGCTCAACAGCAGAGTCACATTATTTAGCTGATTTTTGACCAGCTATTTTTGACCATGGTCCATGACCCACTTTTGGCTCAGGACCCACCACTTGAGAACCACTGACTTAATCAATTGTAATGTTGTTTAATGCTATGACTATTTAGATATGAAGCAATTTTCATACGTATGTTCAAAATATTATTGCATAAGTAGTGCAACACGAATCAGTTACAATTATTGACAAATGTCTGGAATGTATGCTATTCTATGGGTTAAAGGTGACATACAACCTATGTTAGGGCTTCTGGAGGTTCTGGAGAAGCAGGTTGTCCAGGTTATTATATTTGTATGATGAAGAGCAGGAACAGCAGTCAGATGAATGCAACTAATGCCGTCTTTCTGAATGGTACGAGTTAAAATAAGGTTCTTGGATGGAGCTTATTTACATGTTTTCAAAGTAGGAGTAGATAATATCAGCTAGAACTAATGTGTCCTGGGACTACACACCATGTAGTAGACAACCACTGATGTTTCTCTGATGACAATAAGAGCTCACTAGGACAGCGGACCAGAGCAAAAGTGACAGATTTTCATTTTTGTCCCCCATACTGAGTCTCCTTGGTAACCTTTACAGCCCTGAGTGATGAAGTTCTTCTGTCAAGAAGCCTTAAACATTTTTCTTTTCTGTATAGTCATGATGAACAACGTTTTAGTTCATTAGTTATGAACTACTTAGTTAGATTGCTATTCATGTTCTACTAAGCAAGAAATGTGGTGACATATAAGAAAAAAATAACTATTTTTTTTATGTTTCAAAGTGTTGATCATCTTGTAATTATTATAGGTCAGTAAAAGAATATGTCAACCATGAGCTGAAACACAAATAACCTCAGTTCACCCACGGTCAAAATAAAGTTAAAGAAAACAGGGGGAAAAAAATGTCATCATCAACACACACACACATGTCCTCCTCTGGAACAATGTTCAACCAGGCAGTGGCAGTGGCTCATGCCCTTGGCAAGGCGAGATAAGGCTATCAGCTTCCATCATCACTAAACAAGATTGAGCAAAGTACATTAAGCAGAAAAATACAAACAAATTACAAAGGCTTGAGGCTAGGCTCTTTATCTAATGTTTGCGGGGACTGCTCAAGTCAGTTGGAGGGAAATGGGCCTGCATCTAATAGATCCTGTCCCGGCACTTCCACACGGCCAGCGAACAATACGCACAGCCATTATCTCAGCACTAATGCTATCCTTCCTCATGTGCAAAACAAGGTTGCAATCGCAAAACCACTGCACTGTGTCAGGCGGCATAAATACAAACACGTCCTTAGAGTCGAGGGAAAAGATAACAATAGCGATCACACACACACAGGCGACGCAGAGGGACAGCTGTTTGAAGGAATCTCAGCAGTCTGGGTTCTGAACAGCACTCCTAAAATCTGCAGTTGGGTAATTCACGTCAACCTTGGAACAAATGTTTAGTTTAGCAACAACTGAATTTTGGATGGGGCCAAGGTTTACATGTTGAGAAGATCATTCAGCCAATATTATCAGGGGATTTCAGCAGGTTGGAGTCCAAGGGGCCGGTTTTAAAAATTACATTTAATTAAGATATTTGGATGGATGGATGGATGGATGGATAGATGGATGGATGGATGGATGGATGGATGGATGGATGGATGGATGGATGGGTTGGTAGGTGGATAGATAGGTAGGTAGGTAGGTAGATAGGTAGATAGATAGATAGGTAGATAGGTAGGTAGATAGATAGATAGATAGATAGGTAGGTAGATAGGTAGGTAGGTAGGTAGGTAGGTAGGTAGGTAGGTCGATAGATAGATAGATAGATAGATAGATAGATAGGTAGGTAGGTAGGTAGGTCGATAGATAGATCAGGATTTGATCAACATTTCACACTTCAGTCTTCACCAAAATAACTTGAATCTGCACCAAACTGACAGGACATTTTGTTGGTAAAAATGAGCAACTAGTTAGCATTCAGCGAGTTAGCTCCTCCCAGTGATAACATTTACAGGTCTCCTTCTACCACAAACCAGCCTACGACAGGCTAGCGTTAGCACTGATATTGATTGGATTTCCTAAACCCATGCTCTGACCCCAGTGGTCATGATTTATGTATTAAGCAGCTTTTTAAAGAAATCCATTATCTTGTAGAACCTAATGCAGCACAGTGGCAGTAATCAGAGAAGGAGTGTGTGTGTGTGTGTGTGGTATGCGTTTGACTTCGACCCCCCCTCATTCCTGGCTGACACCCCCTTCTCTCCACCCGCTTCCAACACCTCAGCTCTGTGATCAATACATCAGAGCTCATGGTTGGACTGGAGGTTCCTGCTCCTTCCAGACAGACTGCCGTCCTCCTTCTCTTCCTCTTACTATTCTTATATTTTTCTTTGCTTCTCTTAATTCGCTCTTCCATACTTTTACACACAGCAGGATGCGCCTCCATCAGGGCACCGGCTTTTAAGACTTTGGATGAAAGTGTGACGACAATAAAAAAAAAAGGAGCAGCGATGCCAGGAGAGGAAAGATAGAAGGAGTCAGAATTAAAGAAAGAAGTGTTTGGGCTTGTGGACAGATCGTCTCTGCGATTTCACACAGGCCTCATTCATGGTCTGCTTGTGTTGATAATGGAGCAGCTGCAGAAACAGGCAATAAGAAAAAATGGATAATTGTGGAACTCTGAAACAAACAAAAAAAAAATACAAGGCCTGTGGACAAACTTCCAACAATAGCTGATTGAAAAAGTCCAGACTGATCCTAGGAGCCTGCTCTCAGCCGCACTATTTTGAAAACAAAAAGACTTCCTTATAGTGGGCAGCATTACAGGGTGAGAGATCCGATTTGAACGTAACATTTCCATCATCTTCAAAGCCGGGTCTGAAGATGACAGAGATGTCACGCTGTTGCTAATTAGAGCTGGCAGGAAGGAACAGGAGCAGAGATACTGGAGCATCTATTGTTCCTCATCACTCTAATGAGCTTAAATGTCTTTGTCTTTATTCATCAGCTCAAAGGTCTCAAAGATTCTCCAACACAGTCACTTACTTTTTTTTTTAAATTAAAAACACCAGAGTGAAGACTGAAAACAACTGTGTTTAACTTTATGTCTGTATGGTAAAATGTCACAGCAAGTAAGTGACATAGTCAACATAAGGCCCCAGGGTCACATACAGTAAGGACCCTAGGACATCCTGTCCAAACCAAACAGACAGGTTTGCATGGATATAGGTATTTAGGTGTTTAATGTTAATCTTTTTCCTCCAGCAGCAACTGGGATTCACAATTTTCTCGTGAGAAACATGAGCCATTTATAGATAGACAACACTACAAGAATGTTGAGCTTGTAATAATTAGTAATTATCACCATTATTTTGATGATAGGGACATATTGAAAATTTAAATGAAATCCAAGTGACCGAATTGGTTGAGATTAAATGCTTAATTTTAACACAACAAATGAAAATGATTGATTTTTAGTTAAGTAGTCTAACAATTTAAATAAATACTATTATTCATCAATTTAATCCAATTTCAAATAAAAAATTCCCATTTTTTTAATAAAAATATTAAAAAAAATACAATTTATTCAAATAATTACTTAGAAGCTATTCCCATAGCATATACTTCATGACATTACATAAAACTTTAAATGCTAGACTTGGTGATAAACAGGGAAATATTTTAATATTTAGTACAGTGAGGGTTGAAGCTGTGCCTCTAATTAGGGCTACAGTGCTGAAGAAAGAGTTAAAAAAAAGTCTGTGAAAATGAGACAATTTGGTTCTCAGGACACATACAGTCCTGATTGAACTGTGCCTAATTAGGATCCATGGTCCCTAACAATGACTTTGTGTTGGGATCTAATATTAAGTCCTTAATTTCATTACCTCTGAACATGTGGCTTATTGGAGAACAAAAAAAGATAGGAAATTGGAAAAGAGCGCTATAGATGCATCATGTTTTCAGAGAGAGAGGAGAGTTAGACCTGTTATCCTGTAACGAAGGCAGAGTTTGACCTGACCTTGAAAACATTGTGCGCACACACACACACACACGTGCACGCACGCACACACACACACACACACACACACACACACACACACACACACAGAGGCAGGGTCACAGGGCATAAAGAGCGACTGTGTCAGGTCACAGAGCACAGAGGGAAGGATAAAGGACTTGAGGGATGTGATATGACTAATATGAGGAGTTCTGCAGGCCTTGGGGGGGACTGGTGTTACAGCCAGCGGTGACTGACACTGCTGATCTGTATCACACATCAGAGCAGATCACAGCAGCAGCAGCAGCAGCGGAGTTGAGACGAGCAGCAGCAGCACACATGTATGGACAGGCAACCACTGCTTGGAAATACGCCTGGAAATAGGCCTGGAAATTCACTCTGGAAGTTTTTTTTTTTTTTTTTCTAGAAGGGTATTTGACAACATAATACTATACGAAGATTAAAGAAAACTAATAAAAGAACGCTGGCTTCCGTTTGTTTTTGTTGAATACAGTCTGGATGTCTTTTCATATTTGGCTGAAGAATGACATCAATTTTCCATCCATTAATCTTCTGAACATATATGTTCTACTGGCATTTCTACCGGTCCTTCTCACATTAGCAGAATCACAGATGTATTGAAAATCAGCACATAATAATAATATTTTAAGGTTTTCATTTTTGAAAGATTTACAGATAGTAATGACAATGACTTTTTTAAAATATTACTGAGCAAATGTAACTATGTCTGTAATAAAAGCCAGGGAATTTCTAAAATAAAACTAAAGGCTGGAGAGTCATGCACATTAAGCAGCAGCTTCTGCCTTCAACAGACTTGTCCAGACTAATTTTTTTCAATATGATGTGTATGTCAGGGATCACTGTCTGACCCATGATTGGATTCCAAAATGGTTGGGATAAAAAAGCAAATATCTTGTGGTCTACACTATTATTATTATTACCATTAGAGCAACCGAAAACTTTATTTTGATTTTTTATTTTTATTTGGGTATTTGGGTTCTGACCATTCGCGAAGTTTAGTTGTCAATCTGTGGTGTTTCATTAACCCTCCATTTTGTATAAAGCATGATACAAAATCTGTTTCACGCAGAAGTGATAAAGTACGACCAGATTTTGTCCGTCTACAGCATGATTCTTGTGCATAACTTAAAACTGTGGGATTCAAGTAGTTCAACAGAATTTCTAGCTCCTGCATCTTTATGTTCAATATGTTTCTGAGGTTTGGATTTATTTAAATAGATATTTATTTGTGCCTTGCATTGAAACTCTTGTAGCCACAGATATCCAGAATATTCGAATTCCACCCTGTGCTGACAAAACTGTCATTTCTCTCTTTAAAAGGGAGTTTGGAGATCAGCAGTGAGGAGGATGGAACGCCGTGGCCTGTCTGTCTATCAGGTTTCACACTTCAAAGACGTCGTGCCATACGCAACGAGTGATGAGAGGACGGGGCGGCGGGGGGGCAAAGATAGAGCTACCTCGTCAGCCTGCCATTATCACTGCCACCAAAGGATGGATGGCTCATTTTTTTCCCCCGTCCATCAACAATGGTTTTGGAAAATATGATCTCTGCCTTTGATTTTTGTCAATGGCTCCAGACATTCTTCTCCAAATGAGCAGGTCAAAGTCCTCTCAGTTTGTTATCTCAAGGAGCGGTCTGTAGATGGCACTGTTGGCTTGTAGTACAACTCTGTTTTCAGCCTCTTAAGGAGGGAGGAGGAAGAGAGATAGAGAGGGAGAAAGAGAGAAAGAGCAGGGAAGAGTCTGCATAAAACTGATCAGCTCAGGATCTGAGTAAAAAATCTTTCATCATTGCTCCAGTGTCATTTGCCAAATATATTCGTGTAACTCCTTATTAATTCAAACTGCAACAAAAGATTTTTAAAAATATATATCACTTTGAGGCAGTGCCTTTTCAGTGAATGTGATTTAACAGTTCATTATCAAAAAAATGAGGTGTTTTTCTTCCATATTTATCCATCATTGCCTTTTATAATCAACATCAGCACAAACTTTATGGAGATAGAAAAAATATGTGTACTTCTAAAGAAGAAAAAGTCTGTATATAGCCACAATTTGATCATTTTTAAACTGGGTTTCAGGCGTTTCAACTTCTCAAAGCTGTCGCCTTTCGCCACACAAAATAAGCCGTGCAAGTGAGTAAACTTCACAAACAGACTGAACGCCGAGGGAAAAACAACCTCAGAGAGCACTAACCTGAAATCTGAGTTAAGAGAGCTGTATTCTCATGTTTGACATCACTCAGCGAGAATGAGAGGAAGCCCGTTGTTTACAGTGCATGTCTGTTGATGACGATGTAAGGGGTAAACGGAGAAATGACTGCTCTGCCAGCCCCGTGAGGGCCCCACCAGAGTCCAACTGCCGTGATCTATGGCCTGTTTGACTGCTGAGGTCAGAGCGGAGCAGCCCTGGAAGTGGGGAATTAGCAGACCTTTGCAATTAGAGCCCTGACCACAGGCAAAAATGGCGGATTGCATCGCGAAGCAGAACGTGTCTAGTGTTGGACTATTTCATGTCCAGGACCATAAATATGATTGGTTAATCGCAGAACTGACAAAATGAAGAAACTTGTGTTTCCATACAGGGACGTGACAAAGCTATTATCCCCTCGGGACAATTTCATCTGCTCTAAAGCATTTGCCATGTGCTGTCGTTTTCACTTTTTAAAAACAATATTTGTGAGAACAAATAAAATGAATGAGTTTGCAGATATCCAGACAGCAGTGAACATAGCAGAGGTTTAGGTTAAAAGTGTCTGTGAAGACCACAGTTAGTAGACAGTCACCAGAGAGCTGTGAGGTTGAAGACCTTCAAGACATAACCTTCCACGGTAGACGCCTCCCACCTGGAGTACTGCAGTAAATGTATACAATCTCAAGGCATTTTGTTGGGTCAGACGGTGGGGAGACAAAACTCTTTGGCTCTGAGGTGTGGCCCTGGTCTTTAGGAATAATGAGAAAGGCAAGACACCCAACAAACAGCAGCCCTGAAGTCAAATAAAGAGGTGGAAGGACAATGCTGGACGGTGAGAAGAGACATTAAATTGAAGCATGAATATTTGGGACAAGATGTTTAAAAATTCTGAAAAAAATCAGCTATTTGTCTTTATTTTTGTGTTAATGTTCTGAACAAGACCTTATTAATTACAATGATGGTGTATAAAGGTCTAGAACCGTGTGTTAAACTCATATTCTGCAGGAGAGACAGATCAGCAATGCAGTTCCCTTTGAGTTTATGAATGAAACTACTTATGGATTAAGAAATGTTTCTGCATTTGATTATTTTTGATTGATGTTCCATTGCTATGTAATCAAAAAGTCATTAATCTATCAAGTTTAAAAAAAAATACCTGCACAACTGGCCTGAGATAATTGGACAGATAGAACTTTATTAATCCTTCAGGAGTGTCCCTTAGAGAGATTTATAGAGATTTTGTGACTTTATCATAAGACAAGCACTTTTTTAAACTTCCACAAGCCATACAAATGACTAGACAGCCATGTGCGGTCAACAGTGGGATAAAAAATGTTTTATTTGTCTCATCTGCAGCATCTCAACTGGTTTATCTCATCTCAACTTAACTCAATTTCCCTTTGCCTCAAAACAAATCAATTATCGTAACGGGATTCATCTTACCTCATCTCGTTGTCTATAGGGGTGACCAGGATGGACAGGATCAGGAATGAGGTGACTAGAGGGACAACACAGACAGGAAGGTTTGGAGAAAAAGCTAGAGAAGCCAGATTGAGATGATTTGGACATGTTCAGAGGAGGGACCATGGTTATATTGGTAGAAAATGATCCTAGATATGGAGCTACCAGGTAGGAGACAAAGAGGGGAGGACATGGAGGTAGTTGGAGTCAGAGTTGAGGATACAGAGGACAGGGGGAGAAGAAAATGGTTGACTCGCTGTGGCAACTTATAGAAAAGTCACAAGCCAAAAGGAAAAGAAAAGGATTCATCTCATCTCATCTCCTCTTAACATACATGAAAAATTGTTTTATTTAAATGCTTTTCAATGCAACATTACTGACCACAACTTGTCTCTTTCTCATTTACACCCATCTCATTTTAATTAAGTTTATTTCATGTGAAGATGATTTCAAAACCAGACCTCTTGAGTCTTACATGAAACACCAAACCACATATAACCGCAGTCTACTTAGCAGCAAAAAGTTCCCACCAGTGATAGCAAACTTAAAGGTTGCTTATAATTTAGGCCTAATAACCCCGTGTCCTCATGCACAAGTAAATACTGCGTGTATATGCAAAAAAGCTCTGTAAGAAATTCGCTGCTCAGCTTCAAATCACTTGGGGGAATACGTACATTTAAAAGAAACAAGTTCTCAGGGAAACTAAAAATAACTGAACAGGCAACACAGAAAAGTCAGACGGAGGATAAGGACTGTTTGCCCCCGGAACTGTTTGAGTGGCCCCTGTCACTGAGGTGTGTGGACATGTACGGACCATGGGGCAGCCTCTCTGCTGTGGAAGGACATGTCTTCACAGCGACCTGCAAGACGCAGCAGCCTCTGTTCTTATTTACATCCTGTCATGGGAGCTCAGATCTCAACAATAACCTCTCAGGTGGGGTACCAGAAGGAGGGGGGGCCGGAGGGAGGAGGAATTGGGGCGGAGGGGGGCATTTTGCTGACAGCAGGTAGAGCTGCTGCTGCTGCTGCTGCAGAAAGTGTCCAGGTGGCTGCATGCAGTCAGGTAGCCAGGCATTGCCAGCGGTGTGTTAAATACACACTCCCTTGTGCTAACACATCCGTCAACAGCCCACAGCCCGAACTCCCTCAACCACATCAACGACCAAGGTCTCATACATAATTTGGCATCAAATGAATATTTTGTTCGGTGTCCTGGCAAAGGTTGTATTTGATGAATTATTAATTTCAAAATTATTAATTTTTTTTTTTGCATCTGATCTTCTGTCAAATTAGATTAAAAAGGATTTCTAACCCTGCAGAGTTGGTGGTTGAAGGGCAACTCATTCCAACTTCATTCATACAGAGCACAACTCTCACAGACTAATGGGGCTGAGTTGCCGTTTCCCCGAGTGTCGATATGAAAGGACACCGTCTGCATCGAGAAGGTAGAACCAAGAACGAGCCGATGTGACAGACTAAGAGCTCTAACGTGGTTAATCTAGGGAGCAATGTTACATCAACGCTAGGAACAGTTAGTCTACAACAGGTCAGATGAAGCCTGACAAGCATTAAGTCTTCACCGAGTTCCTACGGCCTCATGTAAGAGACATATCAGACTTTTTAACACAGCTCAATGCCAGTCAGAGTGAAATTTAAGTTTACTTAAATAAATGAAACCACTGCAAACCATCATGTGACATTAGCACTGGGGCAGGCACTAAACCTGTGCTTGTCCCAACCACAAGACCAAAAAGATCCTTTATATATATGCAAAATTACATTGCATTACAAGAAGTCTAAAAAAATAGTTATTTTATAAGTTTAGGAAGACCACAACCACGATATATATGTGTGTGTGTACATATAATATATATATACATATATATTGCCACTGAGGCGCTCTCAGGAGCAAAGCATTAAGTATTGTCCTGACCCACAGTGGACCACAGTTAACTTACAGTGGACTCACCACACAGAGGAAGACTCACAGTATGGTGCATTGGGATTTGGGAAGCAGTGGTGGAGATTGCTGTCCCTATGACCCCCATGTCTTCATATAAACAACACTGCATGAATAATATGGCTAAAGGATTTTAATTGCATTTCACTACACAAATAATCACCAGTGTAAAATGTCAGTAAAATAAACAGAGAATTTACCAAAATATTTAGCGAATTTGTGTCAAACTCAAGTCTCGCGGTTCAAATGCTGCCCAACAAGCTTTTTGTATGGCCCGAAGGAGCTTAAAACCTGATAAAGTAAAAGTTGTTTTATTACACAGCAATGAACCATATTTGTTACGTAAATAAATAATGATAAACTGCAGTAACATTTTTCTATTTGTTATGGAGTAGTTACATCTATAGGCTCTCATTTACAACCGGCCCTTCAAGGGAACTGTATTGTTGATGTGGCCCATCGCAAAAATGAGTTTGACACCACTGATATAGGGCATATGATAAAAACTGCCAGCGAATATTTTAAAATGAAGCCCATATATTATAAATATATGATTGAAACTTCAGCTATATTTTCATTAGTAAAAAAAAAACATTACTGTTCAATTAAAAACATCAATGAACATGTATCTATACATCTACATTGAATATGAACATATATGTATATATATATACTGTATATTTATATAATACTTGTATATGCTTAATTATAAAGACAGCTAATGCTAATTATAGTAAAATGCACTTTTTTATGCACTTCACTACGATCAGTGGACTAGCACTACTATTGTAGTACTGTGTACATATTTAGTTTATTGTGTTCAATTTTTATGATATCGGGAATAATTTAGAGGTGCTGCCTGACTTGGTCCTTTATTACCACAACAAACCAGGTAAACACATTAAAGCTGGAGATACTGTAATGAATTACACCCAACATTCTAGTCTATTTTTTACTTATTTCAAAACATACCAGACTGTAATATGAAAGCTATTGGTTTAGCACAGGGTGAAAAATTAGCTCGTATAATGAAGAATCTGTTTACACAGATCAGAAAGAACCAAATGTTCTGCAATTTATTAACACAGAAACACCAGACTGAGTAATTTGGCCTTCAGTCTAGCACCTGCTTAGTTTCTATTTTATTTAATATACAAAGATAATTCATCACCTTTTTTGGTAATATGAAAATTCAAGTCCATCATGATAAATGTGCATGTTTTTTTTGGTGGCATCAACATTCCTCAGTGAGCTGGAGTAAAACTTACTTTGACCTGGTGCAGTAGCTCGTACAGGTCTTCAACCTCGTCCCCTTTCGTCTCGCTATAGTTCCTGCCAGTCTCTAGGCTGGAGCCTTGGATGGTGCGTCGGTATAAAGGCAGGTCCATGGCTTCAGCATACAGATCTATGGCCTGGTGGCCCACAGTCTGGTACATGTAACTGTCCAACTCATCTGCAGCATAAATAAAAATAATGTT
The DNA here is from genome assembly GCA_016785265.1 of Paraplagusia blochii. Classification (NCBI taxonomy): domain Eukaryota; kingdom Metazoa; phylum Chordata; class Actinopteri; order Pleuronectiformes; family Cynoglossidae; genus Paraplagusia; species Paraplagusia blochii. The sequence continues at coordinate 588,928 of JAFBJS010001070.1, read as the reverse complement.
TATTATGCCACTGAAGAGGAAGATAAAAGCATTGTAGTTATTTTTTTTTACTTTTCTTTCTAACATTTGTTGATATAAAAAAATACATACAGTAGATAGACAGACCGACGGCTGGATGGATGGATAGATATATAGATAGAACTACAAAAAAAAATAAAGACACAGACATATATAGATACAGACGTGAGTAAAGGTTGAAGCAGGTAGTTGTGAGCATACCCACATACAGACTGTGTATATATATATATATATATATATATATGTATATATATATCCATATATACAAACACATATACATATATGTAGGCACGTACAGGCACAATGGGGCAGTGGTAGCTTATCGGTTAGGGAACCGGACATGGGCAAAACTGCCCACTGTTCACTTTGCTGATGGGTCAAATGCAGAGGTGATATTTCCTTGTGTACTGCCTGCCTAAAATTTAATTTAACGTTTACTCTTACCAAATCATTTTTTAATTAAATTTACACATGCATATTAAAATGGGCTTGATACTCAACTATTTGTTGTTAATAAACCAATTAATCTATGTATGTGCTGTATAGAGCAGTATTTATAGTTTCATTGGGCTGTTTACTTAGATAGATAGTATCATCAACCACATGAACAGAGTTTTTTTTAAGTCAAAAGTCCAAACGCTGCTGCAGCCCAACAAATTTACATTGAGGGGAATTTGCATTCTGCTCATACTAAAAATGTCATCAAATAGTTGATCCACACTCATTCACTGAGACTTCACTCCTACTCTACTAACACACTAACTCACACTCAATAAAAATAAATATGGTGGTCAGGAGGAAGGGCCAACAAATACTTTGTCCTCATTAACACAGTCATACATTTCTTGTGTCAGACCCATAACTTTAAATTATTTTCTCCACTAGTGGAGAAAAGATGAAAGTGCAACTGGAGGCCACACATCCTGGAGGTCACTTCATGGTGATTTAAAATGTCAACAGTATGTTGCTGCACAAGTCAGCTTAAAAAAACAAATAAGTCATTTATAAGTTATTGAATATTGCTTCACTTGAGTTTTACAGAAATACTACTGAACAATTATGTCATATAGTTTCTGTAGCCCAGGTGAGAATATCTGGTAATAACTTTTATAATACAAGTTCATGCATCTGTGATGTCTATTGATAAAGCACGGCTCTAGAGTTTCCTGGGTCTGCAGAAGTGCAGCTGGCTGGCCCAAATTGTTCGACACAGCCTCTATGGATCCCGGCTAGAAACTCCAGCATCTCATCTTCCTCACCGGTGTTCGCAGGACGCAGGTTGGCCAGAGCTACGATCCGGTGGCCAGCAGCAACACACTGCATCATGTTGTAGCAGCTGTCTTTGCCCCCACTGGAACACAGCATGAGAAATAGGCACAGAGGTGAAGCCGTGTTTAGAGTCATTAGGATGCAGACCTATGTGTTATCGAGGAGTGCACAGTTAGCGATATGGGATTGCGGTGCAACACAGGAACAACAGAATTAATTTTCAGCTAAAAGCGACTTGTTCGCGGCTGCATCAGCAGCTAAATGTGGTCTATTTAAATAGAAGACAGATATTTGGTGTTTACAACATCACATTTGAACTTTATGGAATAACTTTGACAAGAGGCGGCTCATTTTGAAGACATTTGCATAAAATATTCACCTTATCAACGCGACAACTTTCATCTCTTTATTTTTCAGGTACGCCAAGTAACAGAAAAAATAAATAAACTCAAACGTGGTAAGCACTTCTCTGCACGAAGTGAATGTAGTCAACAAAACACACGTGAGTGTAGGATTTCCGGGCTTTGAAGGACCCTTTACCGACATCGGGCTGCCCTCAGATTTGCCTGTCAAAAATCACAAGTCGAACAAAAATTCAAACAAATTTTTAATAATAACTAATTCATATTCTACTAAATGGTCGTTCACTTTAGGCGTTTACTTTATTGAACAGCAGTATGTAGTATACTTGAAAATGATTCATAGAAAAAACCTTCATAGAAACCTTTTATACTATAATCTATTTATTATTATCACCGATGTTATCTGTATTGGTGTTTTGTTAATATTTGTTATATGTCATAAATTCCCCCTGACTTTGAATAACAGATAATTTTTTGTCATCTAGGTAGCGTTTCTTACAATTTCCAGTAATTATATTATTTAAAAACTGTGTCTTTTTACCAAAATTAAACACATTTTCATATTTAGAAAATTTAGCAAACATTAAAAAATGTGTACATATGTATATGTGGTTAACAAGTGTATATATATATGTATATATATATATACTATACAAACTTAACTCAGTAGTAATATTGACACAGTAAAATGCAATCAACAATATTAATACAGATTGAGATTTCTCAACAATAGCACAAACATAAATAATTACTTATCTATCTATCTATCTATCTATGTAAAATGTAACAAGTGGGTAATGTAATGTTATGTAAAATTTCTAGTTGAAGTGCATAGACATGGATTAATAGTAACTAAAGCTGTCATGACATTCTTTGCTTCTTGTGTCTCAAAGGAGAATCTGAAGTCCGTGCAGTACCATTCACTCATTCACACACACACATACAGGTTGTGTGTTTCCTCTGAGGGAGCCCTATTTTGCTCAGGGAAAAAGCTTTGATGCTTCTTTTTGCTCTCTGTTGTTGTGCCAGAGCAGAATAATTGCCCTGCTTTCGTGTGCTTCCCTCACCTTCTACCCGTAAGCGGGCTAAAGGCAAGTGAGTTTGTTTGAGTGTACAAAATTGAGAGCGACGTCATTTCAACCCGTTGCTTTCAACTTTGTTCTCTCCTGTTTTTGTTTTTATCTTCTGTGGATGCACTGCACCATATAATTCCTGGAAAAAAAGTGTCATTTGTGTTGCGGTGTTTAACAGCAAAACAGTCAATGTGTGCAGTTACAAATTTTCTCCTTCTTTCAAAATGTTTACTAGACTTGATATTTACAAAAATTGTTCATCTTTTTCATTATAATTATTATATAATTATTTGATAGCTAGATAGATAGATATGGTATTGTGGTATTGTTGTGTAACACCAATTTTAATTATTATTATTATATTTCACTATGTCAATATAACTACTGGGTTATGTTTGTTTTATTATTATGTTTGTATTGTCATTACTATTAATATTATATTTTATCTGAGCTGTGTATATATGTATATATATATATATATATATATATATATATATACGCGTACATATTTAC
>JAFBJS010001070.1:529430-585677 GCA_016785265.1 Paraplagusia blochii | reverse complement strand
TATTATTATTATTATATTTCACTATGTCAATATAACTACTGGGTTATGTTTGTTTTATTATTATATTTGTATTGTCATTACTATTAATATTATATTTTATCTGAGCTGTGTATATATGTGTATATATATATATATATATATATATATATATACATATATACGCGTAAATATTTACTCCATATAAATACAAATATATCCACGAATATACATATACACGGACATGTATTCACACAAATATACATATATACATTAACATATAAAATTACATATCGCATGTCCATACAATATATTGGTTATCCACATACATATAAGTATATAATTGAGATATTGTGTATTGACAATTCATAACTTACATGGAATAGAATAGATATAAAGCATGTATTACTCTAATAATACATCATTATAAAAGCGAACAACAAAAACTACAAATTCATTTGTTAAACACATAATTCAAACACTGGAAATTTCTTCCGACACAATGAGTGATTCCTCGAACTGTTTCGCTGACACCTTGTTAGAAAAATGGCCTAGCCTTGGCGAGAGCAGGCCACCTCCCCCCGGGCCAGGTTGTCCTTCAGTTTTGTAAACTCATTAATATATCACCTGTGTTTTCCAATTTTGCTGGTCGTACTTTATAACGCGGCTCCACCGCCTCTGGTAATTTCCATAAAAACCCAGCCTACAGGAAATGACTAACGCCAACTTTAGTCACTTATCAGTTTTAATTTACGTGGTTTATTGCCCCGACAAATGAAAGAGTGTGTTGTTCTGGTTTTATTTGTGGCAGCATTTTGCTGACGTTAAAAAAAAAGCATTTTATGTCCATATTGTTGGTGCGATGGGAATAAAAAGTGTTGATGGATAGACCAACTGAGACACAGCCAATGGACGTGAATATGAGACGCATAAATATGAAAGCAAGGCAGCAGGGATCTAATGACACCCTTGGCCTTTTCTTAAAAGAGCATGTGCATATGACAGTTGATTTACACAGACATACAAACTAATTTTTGTTGCGCAAGGACACAAAAAGTTTGGCTGTAATGAGAAACTAAGGCCTCAAATCACAGGACGATAAATTGAATGTCACAACAGGGCAGCCAAGGTTGCACGCTGAGTGGCCAGAATACAGTACAAACACAAATACACACATACACACACTTCAGGGTCCTTCAGCCACATGACAGAACAAGTACAGATGCTTTACTACACCACGGTCAATCATTTTTTCATCTTTGAAAAAGAAAAACAGGTTTTCTTTTTTTATAGAAAATGTTCTAAGGTGTAACTTTTTTCCTTCATGCAAAATTATAGACAGAACCAGCTTTTTTGCAATACATCTGCAAAAATGAGTGTAGTGTAACTAATGTAGAGGATATATATGGACACATGGTATTATGACAATATGATTATGACAATATGTAAATTAACTATAAATTTGGTGGTTTTCATAAAAAATCTATGAGATAAAAAATACAAAAATTTTTATTATTAAAAAATTAAATCAAAACAAGGAAGGAAAGCAAATTTCTCATCATTGTGACATAGAGAGCCACGTTACTGGACACAATAAATGTGGCTTGTACATTTAACTGCAGTGGGCGATGATGCTCAGTACCCCCTAAACCAGTGGTGTCCAATAGGTAGATCTGGATCTACCAGTAGATCTCCAAAAGAGTGCTGGAAGATCCTCAGCAATAACATAAAAGATGATAGTGATAAAAATCTAATCACTGGGATAAAGTGAAAATAATATAGGTATTGAGTCAGACAGTATAACATATGATGTATGTTCATGTACAGAGTATATATCCGGTTTATATGAGTGAACCTCTAAGCAGTTGGTGGCCTAGTGGTTAAGGAAGCGGACTTGGGTCCACACAGGTTCCCCCTGGTTTGAATCCCCATACCGCCAAGTTATCGCTGAGGTCCGTTGAGCATGGTATTGTCACTGCTCACTTTGGTGATGGGTACAATACGGAGATCACATTTCATTGTGTGCTGTGAATCACAATGTCACAATTACGAAAAATAAATTTAATCTTTAATCTAAATACATTTAGAATTTTCAATCTCGGTAGATCACTTCAGCATGATCATTTGAAAAATAGCTCACAAGACAAAATAGTGTGGACACCCGTGCTCTACACCCTCTGAACTCCAGTCCAGGTCAGTAACCACTAAACCACCACACCAAGTGCTTTACTGTATTTTATTAGATAAAGTGCTGGTGGGTTTAAAGCAAATAAAGCACAAAAATAGTAAAAATCAGACAGTCTGTTCTTTTCCAAACTAAAGGAATTTCTTAAGACTTTAGACTTGATTATACATTTTACAACTTTATCCTTGTCTGGGAGTTCCCACACCATGTAATAACAGCATTTGACAATGGAGTCACATCAAACGATAAGTGATGGGAAATCACTCTGTGCTCGTTCAGTGCTGCCTGAGCTGCAGTTTGAAAAAACCCTGTGTTTTAGACTTGCAATCCAAGGATCTCTTTTTGGTATAAACCAACTTAACATGATATGATTTAATTCTACACCAAACCTTGAATGAAACCCAAGTCAGAGGGATCACAAACAGACCAGTGCAGAACAGTACAGTACTGCAAAGCTTGTTGTGGCAGCATCAAATACTCCGTCTATTGTGTGTTGTTAAGCCCTGTTATGGTTTAACTGCTACAACTCAAACCCAAAGATTAATTTTTCCTGACTATAAGCAAAACACAAATCCAATATGATCGGGATTGAAATTGGGGTTTATGTTTTAACTAAATTACAACATGATACAGAGGAAAGTGGGCCAAACTGTGGCATTTGCTGTAAACATTAATGCGATTTCTCCTGACCTGAGCTAGGAATTATATATTTAGATGCCAGGTTTGGGATTTGTAAATATATATATATATATATATGTGTGTGTGTGTGTATATATAAATATATTCATATATATATATATGTACGTATATCCTGTGCACAGTCAAAACAAAAAGCTCTTATTATGAATGAATTGTAATGAAAGCATCTGACAGCCAAATGTTATCTAGTTTAGTGATGGGGTTTTACCGTAGCCTTGTGAATTCTGAGCTCCTCCAGTGTTGCCTCCATCAGGAGCTCATTTTCCAAAGAACTATCAACATAATGATACCTCTTTAGGGCCTAACCACATCCAAATCAGTTAGTAAACAACCCAAACGGGGATCTGTACACATTTTTACAGACAATTAACCGTTATCACGAGGGGCCCAAATGGATTAGTAGGCTCATTAATGTCTCAGGCTAATCGGTCTTTGATTGGAAATGTGAGAGAATGTGAAATAAAGTTGCGGTTTGATCCAAATTGTGTTTGATCACGGCACCGTCCGCAACAATAGGCCCAGTCTGGAGGCAGTAATTGAGTTTTCTTTTTTAACCCCGCTAATGAAAATCTGGCTTTCACTCTTCCCTCCGGCTTCCAAGAAAACATAAAGCATTAAAATGAATGACAAATGTTTCCCCTCATAGGTTGCTGCTTTTTAACAATGGGCCTGAGATTATTTTTGCTGATATTGATTATGTGGCCTTTAGAATTAGGAAAGCCTAAGAAAATTACCAAGGAAATATCCCGGATGGGATACATTTGTGTTTAAATGATATTTAGTTTTATATTTTCCTCAGAAAGTCTGGGGTTCAAATTTTACATTTTTGGTACTCAAATGGTGGTCCGGGGTCCAGATTGTGGGCTGCCTATGTCCTTCACTATGTGTTTGGTCTGATCGATGCATATAATGGAATGTAAAGCCAGGGAAGTACACATAGACCGGTCGCTAAAGTATTATTCATGTGATCTGTGTAGATGTATGCATTAAAAATATTAACCAAACGTAACTTAACAAAACTTAAAAATAAAACACAGCACTGTATTTAACATTGCTATTTGAAACTCCTTACTGATCTCTGTTGTTAAGAATAATTTTCTCTCAACATTTTTTGTTTTCAAGGTACTCCATATTGGAGTTTTAAACTTAAAATTAAAAACTAATGCATAGAAGTTAATATTGTCTTTATTTCTCTTTTATTTTTTACCTTCAACCAAAGTGTCCTTTTCTGTCTTGTACAAGAAAAAGTCCCTTCTATCTATCTCAGTACTTTGCAAGAAATGACTACTTTTGAACCTTTAAATCTGCAACAAAGAACCTGTTGATGGTAAAATTTATTTTGAAATAAGTATATGCCCCAGCTTCCTGCACGGTACAAGTGGCAAAATATATTTTTAATAATGTTGGACTTAGAGGATCAGCTGAGTTATATAAATTATCCTGAGAGGCAATCCCTCCAATATTTGTCAAGGAATTTCCCTAAAAATTGTCATCCTGCCGCCGGCTGTGCGGTTAAAAAAAAAGTGCAGGTTTTTGCCAATGTCAATAGTTTTATCTCTGGCAGCAATGAATGTCTGCACAGAATGGCACAGCGACGCATAGAGAAGCTGTTGAGATTCAGCCTGGACCAAAGTGGTGGATCACTCCGCTGACAAACCCACCACCAGACAGACAGTATGCTATTCATAGAGCCACGCTGCTGGCACGAGTGAAAACCTAGAAATAATGAATGTTGAAACCAGACGTTTGGAGAACAATACGGCTCAAGAGCACTAAAAATCATTTTCAGCTATAGTTCGAATCAATAACTGTCAATGCACCATTCAGAAGTCAGTGCATACAAACCTAAGGCAGGGATGTTTTACATTTAATCACTGCACAAATGAAATTTCCTGAATATTTGTCCTTGATTTGGGATTGTTTAACTCTGTTTCTGGTATCCTAGAATTAAATTATGGCTTCAGTGGTGGAGCTCTGTGAAGCTGCGGCCAAAGGGATGTGGTCCATTAAAGTAAACCACTATTCAAGTCATTATGAAGCAGCCAAACCAAACTGCACGCACTGCTATCACCTGACCCAGCTGCCAACACCGTTCTACACACGGCATCACCAAAGTCTGGTACTAGAGCCATTTAGGGGCCTTCAGGGGGGTTTAATGTGGCCCGCAGAATTGGTCCAACTCCAGGGGAGATATAAGATTGTTTCAACAAATTCATTTTTAATCTTTTTTTTAAAGAAACATAAAAAATTGTGCCTACTCTTAGCTCTTGTCCTGGGTTTGGTTTACTTAGATAACACCTGTTACCGTATCTATTACTATCTATTTTAAAATTAATGACTTACACCAATTTTTCAACCAAATAATATTTATCTTATATTGTGCGGAATTACTCAGCTTTTACATTGTGTTCCTAATACAACTATTCTCAAGATAAAAGGATAAAATAAATTAATCTTATTCACTGTTTTTTTTATATATTCTTATGAATATTGGTACTGAACCAACTTAACATCATTATTGTTTCATATATATTTATTGTAAATACATGTTCTTTATATTGTTCTGTATATTATACTAATGTATATATTTAGAAAAGTATTTGCTCAATAATAATCTTTGTGTCCATGTTTCTGGGTCTTTCTTTAGTTTTATATATTTGGCTAACTTTAGGCCACCTACAGGCCAATTGAAAAACATCTTATTACTTATTTTATTTTTTTGTGTGATTAAAAGTGTGTCCATCTGTACTTCCTTCTTTAAGAAATTCAATATGTGGGAAAAGCACCCCTTGCTGGGCAGTAAGAAATCACTTAAAACTTTAAATTGCGGCAAACTCAATCTTTAAATAAAATGCTTACGTGATCCAGTAACAGTATTATTGTACTTTCACGTCTGAATTATCCTCTCACTTTTTTGGGGGTCAATTTTGGCCTTAGCGCCGATGAATGATAAACAAATACAGCAACGGAGCTGATTGAATATCATGGTCATAATTTGAAAAGTGTCAGCGGGATGTTGAAAGGAGCTCATCTGCCCGCTGATATACAATCCCCAGATAGTTTCCCCTCTCGGCCGACAAACACCGTCCTAATCCAGGAAATAGGCTGCAATCAGAGTATTGGAGTTGACATCAGAGGTAGCCACAGAGGCGATTCCCACACACTCCTCCCACAGCTTCAAAGCTCTTCCTGGACCTGTTATAGGTTTCCCTCGTGATGAAGTGTGACACTCCACAAACACAAAAGCCCCAGCGCTCTCGTGGGTCTGCTTTGCTTTTCTTGGATCAGTCTGGTCCGAACCAATGCCAAGTCAGCTCGGCGGTTGTCAAAATGGGCCCCATATCTCCAAAGAGTGTGTGTGTGTGTGTGTGTGTGTGTGTGTGTATGTGTGTGTGTGCGTGTGTGTGGTACACTGAGCGAATGTGTGTGGTTATAATTTTTAAGTACTAGTACGTGTGTGTGTGTGTGCAGCCTGTCATAGACACATGGGCCTGTCTGCGGCGGAGTGCTGTCTGTGTGTGGGTATGTGTGTTTGTTTCCACCTTGAGATGATGTAATGTCCAGCCCTAATCAAACCCACCACCTGGTTGTCTGTGAGAATCACTGATTTACTCCACATGTGCCGTGTGGAGACGCCACTTTTTTCATCCTTGCGCTCAAAATGAAATATAATCTTTTAATATGTTCCATAAAGTGTTAAAGCTGTGCACAGTCTAGAGCGCCTCCTCCAGGCCTGGACTCACCATCTACAAGAATTACAGCTCCAAAGAAGGACAAAACTATATTTTTCAAAGGTGTTCCAGTCAAATGACACTGTTACCGTATTTACCGGACTATAAGTTACACCAGAAACAAATGCGAGAAGAAGACAAAAAAAAGTAGGACTCGGGTCCCAAATGTGCCATCTTGTGGTGGTCAGTGTGAAATAAACACGCATGTGAATTTCCAGTGGTACAGACAAACATGTGGAGTCATATTTTTAATGTATCATCAAGTTGCATATAATTTACAAACCCAGTCAAGGATGGAAAAAGAGTTCGACTTATAGTCCAGTAAATACGTTACACCAAAAACAATACGTCTATGAGCGTATGACACAGTATTAGTCTTGAGTATTATGTGTATTTTTATTAGAATTTTGTTCATTAGATCAACAGCTATGCATTCGTTTTTTTACATAAAATGATCATTCATTCATTTTCATCTGCTCCTTTAATAGCAAGTCACAAGGGCAGCTAGCTTCACCCAAATCACTGCTCCATACTGTCAGCCTTCCTGTGGGTGGTGAGTCTACTGGTAGTTATATGGGTCGGACGGTGCTATGATCAGAGTACCTCAGTGGCACCCTAGCAGTTAATGGATTTGAACCTGAAGCCTTGTGGACCCAGATCTGCTTCCTTAACCACTAGGCCACCTCTGCCGCCTACAGAAAAGTATTATTTTTTATTAAATACGCATCTGTCTTTTTATCCAACACAATTTACGTTAAATCAATATTGTCATGTTGAACAACATGTACAGTTAGATTGTCACTGAGGACAACTGTCACTTTTGTTTTATATGTATAACCAATCAGGTGCGGCAGTGGTGGCCTAGTGGTTATGAAGCAGACTTGGATCTGAAAGGGTAGAGGTTGCCACCGAGGTGCTCTGAGAACAGCACCATCCCAATGAAGAAGAATGAATGAATGAATTAACCAATCAGATGGCATTAGTCCTGGACCTAATAGCTTTAAGGTTTTAAAATAAAACAATATAGAACATTGTTTTTTCCTGAAATTAAATAGAAATTCACCCTTTATTGATTAAAGAAATAATTACTCAGTGTTTATAGATTCCCTGATACCCAATCCATAGTGAGCTGTCATGTTAAACATGTTGTTTTCATCTTCCATGGCGAAAGTTAAACAGTTTTCTGAACATTTGTAGCCGGAATGATTTATATTTCCAACCTTCCAGTGTGGTCACCTGTGTTGAAAAGCTGGCCCAGGCTGAGCCAGGTCAGAGAACTCCGAGCCAGAACAGTGCTAGTTCAAGTCTGACATTTGTCCTGTGGTTTAGAGTTTGAGGATATTTATCTAAAACACTCTCCAATGTCAACACTGGCTCTGAACCCACTCACTGCTGCATGAAGTGGGCTCACTGACAGAGGACCGACAGAGCAACCCTCTGTTGGTCCTCTGTCAGTGACTGGTGGTTAAATCATAGTCTGTCAAGAAGGAGGAATTATTGAAGAGAGATAATCTGAGCAGATGTGCGTGGCGAGGAGAGCAGAAAAGAAAACATGACATCAGCGTCAAAAGATGTTCTACATTTTTCTTTTTTATCAAAATTACAGATCAATTCTGTTTTTCTTTTCTTCAGTTTAGCTCAGACTGCTCAGATTACCATCTTTTAATACTAAATGATACTTAATCATCAATCATTTTTTATATACATTTAAGATAAATTAAAGATTAAATTTTTTTTGTCATTGTTATGTTGTGAATCACACCACAGTGCACAAATGAAATTTGGCCTCTGCATTTAACCCATCACCAAACCCATCACATCGCCTTTTTAACACCCGCGGAGCAGTGTGTGGGGACGATACCATGCTCAGGGCACCTCAGCGGTAACTTGGCGGTGTTGGGATTTGACCGGGGGGCCTTGCGGACCCAAGTCCACTTCCTTAACCACTAGGCCACTAACTGGACCGTATATTATTAAATATAATATTAACTATTCATTAAACAAATTATGTGAAAAAGACATAAATTCAGACTATTCATTTTACATTTTACTAACTATAAAATATATACTTTTGCACTTGTGTGCATTTATAATAAAAAGGTTGGACTATAATGGAAAAAGTCCCAAAAAAATGTAAGACTTTTTAAAAGATATCTGGCATTTTGTTATGTTAAGAATTGTTGTTTGAAGAAATGTCATAGTTGTTAGAAATGGAAAAGAATTTGACTGTCCTCAGGAATATTTAATGAAATAATGATAATGTATCATAATAAGTCAGGGGTGTCCAAACTGTTCCACAAAGGGCCACTGTGGCTGCAGGTTTTTTGTTCCAACCAAGCAGCAGCACACCTGAGTTGACAGGTTTAATCAACTTGATGACAGTCATCAGACACCTGATTGGTCAAGCTGTGTGCTCTTGCTTGGTTGGAACAAAAACCAGCAGCCACACCGGCACTTTGTGGAACAGTTTGGACACCCCTGTAATAAGTCATATAGATGTATATGACTTCAATATACATATTCCATCATATCTAATATAATAGAGATACAGTACATAATTAAATATAATTCAATAAATACATTGAAAAGCCCTCCTCCACCTCCTCCTCCTTTTATGTACTACACCTACTACTACCACCACTACTCCGGGTCTCCCATCGCTCACAGCCACAGTGTGTACACACAGGGTTAACCATTTTAACAGGCTGCCAGTGCAGCCGTGACAGATAGCCTCCGATCATTCAGAACCATTTCCAAACCTGTGACTAACCATAAATAACAAACAAAATCCAAGGCCTTCCAACTGCATTAACAGCGACACCGCCTGATGAGAAACTGTCAGCTGGATGGGAGATGACCTCAGGTTTACGGCCTGAAACCTGTTGATCCTGAGCGATTGATTGTCACCCTTACCAAAGAGCTCCAGCCTCCATCAATTCCCCTCCTCCTCCACCTCCTCCACCAACACCATCAACATCATCTCAGCAGGAGGAGGGAGATGAATCCTGGCAGCGCTCCTGCCATGAGAAGCCCATCAGCGGCCTCTGCCTTTTCTTTTATGGGCAGAATTCCATACACCGGACCCAATATTCCTAGTTACTGGAGTCTGGTGATTAAAGTGAATAAAAAAAGGGGGGCAGCGCCACTAAAAGGTGGTGATTTAGTGAGCTGTCACCTCAGTTCAGGCAGGGAGACAAGTTCAGGTCTCTGCAGGAGGGCTGCAATGAAAATAACACAAGGGGGGAGTGGGAGGAGGGGGAGAGCGGTGGGTTGATGTTAGTGGATGGAGGTCAGGTGGAGGCTGGAGGTGAGGCTGCCGCTGTTTGTGCGCGGTGTGTCAGCACACATGTGTGTGTAAAAGTTGGCGCAAAGTTTGTTTAATGTTTAATTGAATCCACAGGTAGAGAATCTCAGTGTTTATGAATGAATCTATCTATCTGTCTGTCTGTCTGTCTGTCTGTCTGTCTGTCTGTCTGTCTGTCTGTCTGTCTGTCTGTCTGTCTGTCTGTCTGTCTGTCTATCTATCTATCTATCTATCTGGCTGTCTGTCTACCTATGTGCCTCCTTACCTACCTGTCTGTCTATCTACCTACCTACCTACCTAGTAGTCTGTCTGCATGTCTCTCGGTCCACCTCCTATCTACCTGTCGATCTGTCTGTCTACCAACCTACATACTACTTTGTCTATCTGTCTGTCTGTCTGTCTATTTACCTACCTACCTACATACCTGTCTGTCTGTTTGTGTGTCTGTCTGTCTGTATATCCACCTACCTACTCACCTACTGGTCTGTCTGTCCACCTACCTACTTATCTGTCTGTCTTTCCGTCTACCTACCTACTCATCCACCTGGCTATCTGTCTATTTACCTACCTACCTACCTGCCTGTCTGTCAGTCTGTCTTTGTGTCTACCTAAAATTTCACTTAAATTTTGATCTATTTGATCAAAATATTTTTTTTCTTTTTTCTTTTTCTTAATACATAGTTGTTGACAATAACTTGACGTCATTCAGTAATAATAATAATAATACATTTTATTTATAATGCACTACAGTGTACTGTACAGTCTGACGTTCTTCCTACCAGGCTTCACTTGTCAGACACTTCCACTTGTGTTTGTCTTCTGGTCTGTGTCTTCAGGCCTCATTAATCTGATGATCTACACAATATCAGACCCAAAAAGTTTACTAAGAACGCAGCAACAAATTCTAGCTGTGGTGGCATTTGTCTCTGGTGTGAATGTTGTGAGACACCATAACAAAATCTTTATGTGCTGCCCTGAATACAGAGGACGCCTGTGTCCCTGACCCTGCTCTAACCCCACTCTGACCATATAAAAAAACTGACCCCATCATTTAAAGCCTCCCAGGATTCATCTTCTCATCTGTGGGAGTGGGTCTGATACCTTGGAGTGCCAGCCCGCTATAAAAGACACATCCTGATGGGTCTTCCTCTGTTGTGTTTAATAGCTGTCTGTAACTCCTTCTTCCCCCACTCTGACCTCCGCCACCACATCCACCCTCAGTTTCCACGCCGGCCCTTGGCTAACCCCACGTCTTCAGGGTTCAGGGTCAGGCCAGCAGACTCCCAGCCAACTGGGCGGTTGCCCAGAGGAGCTGATGCAGCTGTGAGCAGCGGGAGAGAGACACGAGAGACCAGGGGGAACCCGGAAAGGAGGAGCCAGGCCGTGGTGTGTTTACAACATTTTAAATTTAGGGAGGCTCACAGGCTTAGACAGAGCAGCGCGCTGTATAAATACATGTCACATAAAAAGAAGTATGGAGTTCAACAGCTGGGTGAAGTTGGAGGAATGAGATGTTCTCTTAATGGATTCTCTCATGTCCACCGGGGTCTCTGGTTTCATTTTTAATGGAAGGACACTCACTTTCATCTGCTGGCATCTCTGACTGTCAGGTCACATGTCTTATCTTTAGGTTAATGTCTGAAGAGAAAAAAAAAAAACAACAACTGGAGTGTGTGATAATGGGGGCTGAGAAATTCCATGTGTTATGGATGTGTTATTAATTTGTAAAAATGAATTTAGTGGAAATGTGAAGAGTTTATCGATTATATATGCCTACGTATATGTATAATGAAAAGAAATATATTTTTTACACTACTGAACAAAAGTGTGGGGTCACTCAGAAGTCACACATTTGTTGTGAAGCCACCTTGAGTTGTGAAATATAGAAATATACAAAATAGAAAACATATCCTTCTGCTACAATGAGCAAACACATTGAACTATTAGAACACTGCAGTGATAGTTGATGGAAATTTGCCTCTATACACTATGGAGAGTGTACCTAAAACCATCAAAACCAAAAGGCATTTGCAGCTGGAATTCATCATTTACCACATTAGCAATAGAGGGTGCAGAGTTTATTTCATCTCGTATATCTTCATTGAAAAAAAACAAAATAAGTTGACCCCCAAAAATTAAAAACACATCTGAAGCGGCTGGTCAACCTTAATATTTATTGAAAAATTGTCTATGTAGGGAAGTTTTCCCTTCCCTCCAGACACATAAGGGAGGACGTTGGTTTTGTGTAAAGACATCAGGTATTAAATAGAAATAGAAACAGAAATAATGTTTGTCTGTGGCCCTTAAAGTTGTTTTTAAATAATAAGTAATTTTTGTTCGCTGGCCAACAACAAAAATACTGCAATATTAATATAATACTGTATACAATTTATACAAAAAATAAACAATGTTAAAAATACAAAAAATTCTGCCAGTGTATCAAGCTAATACATTGGAGGGCCATTGGGGCAGTTGGTGGCCTAGTGGTTAAGGAAACAGTTTTGGGTTTCTAGAAGACCTCTGGCTCAAATCTCCCTACTTCTGCCTGAGTATGGTATCGTTCCCACACACTGCCCCCTAATCACTACGGTGATGGGTAAAATGCAGAGGAAAAATTTCCCCCCAAAAAATTGGGATGAACAACAACATCCTTTGTTCCTTTGATTTGATCTTTGAGGCCAGATATAATTAGACTGCGGGCCAGATTTGGACCCCAGGCCTGAGGTTGATACACGTTCAATGAATCACAAAAAGGTTTAGAGTTCTTGTGCATTATGTTTGGGCCAAGACTAAAATATGTGAAAAGAATAATATAGAAGAATAGAATAAATAGTCTTATAATAGACCAATCTTGACCCATTTTAATCATTTTCCTGGGTTTTTATTTCTCATATGTCAGGATTTTTTACTACTTCCACAGAAGTGGATTGACTAACATGGAAGGAAGTTCTTCTCCGTCTTTAAAAGCACAGATCCTTCACTCTCCTCCTGCTTCCTGCTCCAGAACAAAGACCACGACAGCAGCGTCTACCTCCAACAATTTTAGATCACTTGCGTGTGAGTCAATTTACGTCTGAACCCCTTTCGTTTCCTGCGGATATTAAATACTACTCAGCTGTTGTTGTTTCCTCTTCAGGCCCACTTCATTTTCCAGGCAACTATGACCAAGTGGAGCAGGACAATGGATATAAATCTGTTTGTGTTTCAAAGACAAACAATAACATCCACAGAGTGCACTTCCCAAAATGAATTATTTGGAATACGCAACGACATGACGCTCATGGCCCCCTGATGGCTTCATTTTTCACCTGATCCCACTTGCTAATTTTTACAGCTCAATGTCCTCCACTCAGGCCGTCTCACTAAGTCATAATCACGCTGCCGCTGCTGCCTGATATATGGCCCCGCAAGATGATGTCAGCGAAAAACACTTTCAATAATTGCCATGATTAATATTCTCAAGCTTCCCTTCTCCATCCAGCAGCATATCTGCAGCCAGGTTCATCTATCAGTCTGCTCTCAAACTGTTTAAGTCCTCTGAGTGATGCATGGCGCCCGGCCAGACCTGTGTTGCAACGCACACTATTTACATTCGTCCAAATTATGAGCCGATGACTCTCCTGTGAAAAAAACATTAGCAGGAGAGGATCCTAGTGTTTACAATGCTTTTAGCACACTTAGCAAATGATGTCGCTCTCTTTGTGTAAAATACAATGTTGTATTTTTGGTCTTCCTTTGTCTTTCATCTTTATAATATCAAAGCCACATTTACAAATGGATTTAAAATTTTCAGTTTGTGACAAATCCATTGTTTGTTTCAATGGCATTGGTGGTTTCCAAACATCTCCTGTATCACCACCCTTCTATAAATGCTGACGATTAATCGTCAGTTCCTGTGATTAATCAATCATTCATTCATCTTTCAGGGTTTCATGGTCAGCAGTCTCCAAAAGACTGCCACCCAAATCACACTGCACCAGACTCTGGGTGGTGAGCCCACTGGATGTTATCTGGATCGGGACGCTACTATGCTCAGAGCATTCAGTGTCAACCTGGCAGCTGATGGATTTGAACCTCAAGCCCTAAGGACCCAAGTTTGTGTCCTTAATCGCTAGGACATCACTGCTGCTGCTCCTGTCATTATTACAAAGAAGACAAAGAAGGTTTCCTGTTTCACAGCTCTTCATATATCCCCAGATTAAACATGTAAAAAGATGCAAAAGTTGATTATAGGGCAGTGGTGGCTTAATGGGTAAGGAACCAGACTTGGGTCCTGAGGGTTCCGTGGTTCTACAGATATTGCCTGAAAAATATGCAGAAAGATTATCACTTTATTGATTTTGTGTGTATAAAGCAGATCTGCTGCAACAGGATGCCCAACAGGAGGCACCAATTACATGGGCTGGCTGGGGCTCAAACCCAGTACCCCTAGGGTGTAAAGCCCGATGACTGAACAGTATGAGCAGTCCAATCGCACCCGACCATAGATCACACAGTTGGGCACACAAGTACCTGTAAACTGACAATTCTCTGGATTCAATCGTACACAGTTTTTGCTGCTCACACTGTACAAGTGAATATCAGGGATTATCAGGCACAGGTGATTGGAATGATAACACTGTGCATTTACATCACTGCAGCCAGAACTGCTTCATTTTAAAGCAGTTAGCAAATTGGAATTGTGATTGTAAAATTGTAATTCAATGCAATATTATGTAATGTAAATAAAAATGAGGAAGAGGTCTGGGAAGACAGGAAAGGAAAGGAAAGCAAACTCCTTGTCATTGTGACATTGGGATTCACACCACTGCACAAAACAAAATGCGACCTCTGTATTTAACCCATCACCAAAGAACAGTGTTCAGCTTTGAGCGCCCGGGGAGCAGTGAGTGGGGACAGTGCCATGCTCAGTGGACCTCAGTGGTAACTTGGCGGTAGGGGGATTCGAACCGGGGCCCTTGCCAACCCAGGTCCGCTTCCTTAACCACTAGGCCACCAACTGCCCACCAGGCCACCAAGAAGAAAAAGAAACCGGTAGTGGGAGCTGTGCAGATGCTCAGCAAACAAAAACTTAATTCCCTGACAACTTCTGCCATTCTATGCACAGAAATGAGAAAGAAAATTGTGACAAAGACTTCTATGGACAAGGACATTTCTTGACAGAAGACAGTAGTCTGGTCTGTCAGTTCTGACCTGCTGCCCCCTGCTATGGTGGAGGGAATCACACAGTGCATTCCGGGCTTAATGCAGACATGTAAGGAGACATGAAACCAATGAGGTTTGTCTCTGCAGCATTGATAAAAAGATATTTAATACATTTGCCTGCTTTGCTATTTTCACCGTACCACTGAGAGGGGGTTGCCCCTCACTTTGAGAACCACTGGGACAATTGACACTTGATACATACAAGAATAGCCTTATTAGAGGACAGATTTCATTTTAAATACCCGTTTTGAAAAGTACCTTAACTGTTGTGTAAGTGGTTCAACTTCAGCCCTGCCTGCATACTGTACTGGACTGGACTGTACTGTACTGTACACACTGTACACCCGTGTGTCCTGGAACTGGACATTGGAATGTGGAGACGATACAGGATGGGTTTCCTCCTGGCTTACGCACTGATTGTTTGGGAGGAAAAAGGCGAAACAGATATGTATAAACAGTGGAGGTCAGAACACAGAGTCTGGACAGACCCACAGGCCCCGGGACGGTAGCTGACCTGACGTAATCACCGATCACAGTCAAGAGTCAGGTCCGCTGTAATCTGCCCGCTGGCGACAGAAGAAATAAACTTTCACTTCCTCAGTGATGACGGATAAATATGAGCCCCGGTGGGAAATACTTCTGCTACGCACTTGACCTGCACTGACCATTCTTTCTTTAATATAAGAATAAAAGAACTGTTAACACAGGATACAGTGGTTTACTGTGAAAGAGATCACAATGTCTGTAGGCAATGAAGAAACAGTTATAAAATATTTATAAATTATTATCATTGAACTACAGGGATTTTCATGCAGATTTCTAATTGCACATTGATTTTGTTTTTAAATGTTCTGTAAGAAGTGTAAACTGGTATTGCAAAGTATTTTTTAAGAAACTAAAGATGCACTTAATTCACTTAAATCCTCCACCTGCATAAAGATATTTTTGTACATTTAATATTAATGATATATAATATTGGAATTTAAATTAACTGCAAATAAAAAAATGAATACACCATATTTTCTTGCCAGATAAACACACATAATGTCTTTTTCAATCTTGAGGTATGCAAAAGAATATTTATTAATCATGTATCATCTGCAGCTCCTATGATTATTCCTTCCTTCCTTCATTTATCTTCATTCTCTCGTTTATGACCTGGTCTCCACCACTGCCACCCAAATCACACTCCATACTGTGAGTTATGTGTGTTAGAACAGTGGCACCTCAGTAGCAACTGGTAGCTGGTGGATTTGAACCTGAAGCCCTGAGGATCCAAGTCCGCTTCTTAACCACTAGGCCACCACTGTCGCTGTTCCTGCTATTATTATGAAGAAAATTGCCAAGTAGAATGTTTCCCAGGGAGGGCAGTGGTAGTCAAGTAGTTATGGAACCAGACTTGGGTGAGAAGGGGTTCCAGGTTCGAATACACCCGCTGCCAAGTTACCACTGAGGGGCTTTGAGCATGGCACCATACCTGCCCACTGTTCACTTTGGTGATGGGTTAAATACAGAGGTCACATTTCATTGTGTGCAGTGGTGTGAACCACAATGTCACAATGACAAGGAGTTTGTTTTCCTTCCTTTCTGATAACATCATTTGATCAATGTCATCAACCTGTCCGTAGCATTGTCACGTTATATTGGTGGGATTCATATTGATTTTTCATCTGCTAATGAAAATTCAATAACGCATATCTGGGTTTGGCCAAATTTACTGAAATCCGACATAGTGTTCAGAGACATTTACCTCACTTGGGGGCAAACAATTGTATATATTTGTATTGGCTGATATCCGTATTGGAAGAAAATCACACATCACAATCTTCAAAAGAAAAATTGGGCATTATCGGCAAAAATTCATATTGAGCATCCCTATTCCTCAACCTGAACATCCCAATGTTCAGGTTGAGAACCACCTGGAATTCAACTGGGGTTGCGTGAAATGCAATTGATAAAGTTACTGATCTTCGACTCTCTCTTTAAATACACCGAAGGAGGATTAGATAGAAAGCGTATGTGTTGTCTACCAACTGTACTGTACATATATTGTTATATATAATATATATAATAGAAGCACCATTTTATCCATTTATATCCGACTCTTCCTAGTCATTCCACACTTTGATGATGATTAAAACTAAACAGAGCCGGTTGCTGGTAATATTTCTTGACTGGATGACTGGAATGGGATCTTCACACACTCACTGTTCAGTGTAACAAATTGATAGGAGTCAATTAAGCATCTATTATTAACCTCCTATGGCTTGCTGTCAATTATCTGTCCCATTAACTCTGTAATACTGTACTCAGTATGTGTTTAACACCGAGCTGCTCCAGCGCGGCTCCTATCTCGTGTGATAGAAAAAGAATAGACATAAATGATGAGTTTTTAATGTAAATTTAATCTAATTAGATTTCATAAAAAACGTTTAAGACCTGTTGTATCGTGGCTACGGTGTCGCGGCTGATTTATATCAACAATAAGGTTGATTAGTTATCTCTGCACTGACTACTATAACAGACGATGCTATCGCCATTTGGAGATGACAGGGAAGTCTCTAAATCAGTTTAAAAGCAAGGACGGGGAAAGGAAAATGCAAATGTCAGGGACCGGACGACACACGTAATAGGAATATAACAGATGTGACAAATAGAATATGAATTAAAGATATTGAATTAGTCTTTGCATCATATACTGGTTTATAAGGTCAATGACATAAGAAACTATAATGTAAACGCTACAAGATCATATCCCAAAAATAATAACATTTAATAAATATACAACTCTCAGCTTCTCAGAAAGGCTAGCTAACATTTTTCTCTTAAATCTTTGTGTTGAAATTTTTTAACACAACAGCTGCACAAGAAAGACACACAATGTGGCTACAAACAGATCACAGCGATCACAGATGTGTTATATAAAAAATACTAGAATTTGAAAAAAAAACAACTTCATAATAAACTCATTAATTAATTGATTAATCGTAACTCTCATTAATTAACAAATAATTGTGATTTATTCAGATAAATTTGTGCTACTGAAGCAAACTTGGTTTCGCGGCTCACAGTTTGGAGCAGTGTGATTAGGGTGGCATCCATGGAGACTGCTGCCACTGCTATTTGGTAACGGATAATTGGATGAAGATGAATGAATGAATAAATAAATAAACAACATTAAAAAAAAATGTATATGGCTGGAACAGAAAGTAAAGCTAAATACTTTGTTATGACCCATTATTATGTTTAAGATGTAGTCTATGTCAATTTCTCCAGGATGTAAACCAGCTGATGTCCATCATCTGTCCTATTCTCCTCATTTTCATATATACCAAGAATCTGACCATTTACCTCGAGTGAGTTGGCTGCATTTATTTTCATTTTTGCTTGTTTATTTTAAAGTTTTCTGTCCACACCCTGTGTTTTCTTTCAAGTTCTGTTGAGGTAGGTAAAAACAGGCTCCTCTTTGTGTCATTTTACATATTAGGCTAAATAAAAAGCTTAATCTGCTCCGGTCTGGGCCAATTTTTGTCGGATGAGAGGAGAAACTGGGCTAAATCAGGTTGTTTACCAGACTGTTGAAACCTCTACAAACAACGCTGTAAATAGCATTTAATATCAAAGGGTGTAATAGAGCAACTACAAGTAGATGAAGAGTGAAATAATTATTTCTGAATTTAACTCAAGAAGAGTTAAATTCAAAGAGTCTGCAGCCCTTCCAGTATTTTACCCCAAAAACAACTTTAAGGAAACGTATTATTACATTTTTAGTCGTTCTTCAACATGAAAAGGGAACCCTTCAAACCCAAAAACCCTCAAACTCCTGGCTGCTTAGTTGCTGTCATAAAACCTCATCTGCCAAGGCAGACATGCTGTCATCTGACTCTGGAGAACAGGCCACGAGTGCAGACCACTTGTGTTTTTTTTTTTTTTTTTTTTTGAGTCAGTATCTGGACATCCTCTCAGTGTGTGAATAAAAACCTGCAGTGTCCCTGAGTCCATGCCAGCCATTTTTGCTAATGGCTCTTCTCTGAGAGATTTACGATGCAGAGACACAGGACAATTAGAGAAAAGGAAACACAGAAGCCTGGAGCGCTGTGAAGAAAGATTTACAGTTAACAGAGCTGCTTTTTGTGAAATTGAAAGTGGGATTAGAATGTGCTGATGGTCTGATACAGTAGAGGTTGTACATACAATGTCAAGTTCATTCTGGTGTTACCGCTGGCCTCATCACACCCTTCCTCAACACTGCCTGACTGTGGCGCGACACTTCTTGGCTCTGGCCTTTTAACATAGGTTGTCACAAATGAGTCGACTGAAAATGATGTGATGCTACAACCGTAGCTCATTTCAACCTACCTTAGATTCAAAGCTTAGAATTCCGCATTTCTGTAACCTCTTAACTATTCCCCTTTATCACGTTACATTACACCGGAGGTGGGCAAATCTTTTTGACTCACGGGCCACAATGGATCCCAAAATTGGACTCAAAAGAGAAGAAAGATGGAGTGTTCCTTGAACAAAAATAATTGGCACGTAAAAGTCATGTATAAAACCTAAAATGCTACATTTTTAATAGCCCTTATGATGTCATCTACTGGGGAACTGCAGACATTGCAGGAAAAAGGCAGACAAATAATGATAATACTAAAAAATATATTTATTTTGGACATTTTGGCCGCATTAAAAGGCTCAACAGGCCGCGCGGGACTGCGTCACACTCTATGCAGATGACACCCTGCAATATCTTGGTGTCATTTTATTGGCATTTTATTCCAACTTAATTTAAAAGAAGACAAATAGTTTAGGAGTTAAAGTTATTGTTTAAACTAAATCCAAAAGGTGTACAATATTATTTCACTATTTGTATGCGGGTGATGAACTATAAAATGTATTTATTCATCTTCATCCACAGTATCCTCCACCACTGACACCCAAATCACACTGCACCATACTGTGAGCCTTCCTGTGGGGGGTGAGTCCACTGGAAGTTGATGGATTGGAAGTGGATTCAAACCTAAACCCTTGCGGACCCAAGTCCACTTGCTGACCCGTTAGTCCCAACTATAGAGTTATATCTACTTAAGAAATGAAGTGTCATGTCCATCTATTTGAAGATTCTTGATAAAACCAGTATTAATTAGTAATAATGTCAAATGGAACATAATATTGTATGTTAGAACAGGGGTTGTCAAAGTGTGGGGCGGGCCCCCCTGGGGGCGCGGTACGATGCTGAGGGGGGCATGTGTGACCCTGGTGAACATGTTTTTTTTCCCGCCGTACTACAATAAAGTGTAGAAAAAGTTTAACTATATCTCTTTTTTTTGTTTCTTTATGTTAACAAGGATACGATGTTATACAGAGATGTAGCTAGAACTATTTTCTAGACAAATGCTGTTATATATAGGTGTGGCGGAGAGTGGGTGGTGGGGTGGGGGGCGCGAATTGTTTTCTTCTTGCTAGGGGCGGTGTAACAGAAAAAGATTGGGAAGCACTGGGTTAGAAGAACCACAGCAGTTCTTCTGTGAGGAGAACACTGACCCTCCTCTGGGTGTGTCCACATTGTTCTTTTTTTGCCAACATTTGGACTTGATTTGCTGCATTAAACACTAAGACTGACTCAATCACTTTTTTATCTCTCTTAAATCACTTCTTAAACTCACATCCTTATGATATAATGGAGATCTTTCTTTTCCGACCAGCTTCATGTACCGTGTGCCATGAACCAAACCAAGGAAAACGCAGATATCATTTAATGAAGGTAAATCACTAATAAGCCCATGGTTTTCTTCATGCACAATATATTACTCAGTGATTGTGTTCTCTGATTGTCCATGTTTAATGGCAGCCTCCATCTGCCAGCTCCGTGTGTCTGCAGGCTAGTGGACCACGGCGCCCCACATTAGAGCCTGTTGGCGTGGGCCCCAGGCGCATTCCGCTTCTGGAAGTGTGATTATTGTGGCCTGATTACAATGTCTGCGACCACAATAACAAACCAACCCGTGCTGAGTGCTTGGCAATCTCGCTGCAATACCAAACGGCTGGAGAATTAATGACGCTTCAAACTCGGACAGGTTTTTTAGTGCTGATAATCTGGATCCGGGCTAATTTGCAGCAATTGGTGGCATATGGTTTGGTTTTAGTCGGTGTCCAGCGACAGATATGAAATCTGTTGGTCTGGCAGTGACATGGCTCTGCATAAGCTGCTCTATTCATGTTAATTCAGAGGAGCTGAAGAAAACAAACAACATTTGTAAAAATGAACATATGAATCTAGAGAAAGTAGTTTTGACATTGCCTTTTTTTGCTTTTTTATTGTTTAAAGCAGCAATTCGCAGCAAATCCTGACTCTGGCCTCCACAAACAAGGTTTTCTACTTAATACCTTAAATCATACGTGTCAAACTCAAGGCCCGGGGGCCAAATTCGGCCCGTAAAATAATTTGGTATGACCCATGAGAGCTTGAAAAGGTTTTTTTAAATGGTCTATAGAGCAGAGTTTCTTAACCCAATATTAAAATATTAAATATTAATATTAAAAGTAGTTTTGTTACATAGCAATTAACAAAAAATGTTACCGGTACTTAATAACTATAATTAGGTAATTCTTAACTGCAGTAACATGTGTTTATGGGTTTTGGAGTAGTCATATCTATACAGTCTTCCACTTAAACCAGTTCTTCTTAAAACCGGTTATAAGATATAGATTATCGGTTGGGTTGTGGATCAACTGGTGGGTTGTGGACCTGTTTTCAGTGGAATGCTGGCTGAATTTATATTCAAAATTCAGTAACGTTTTTCATAGTGTTACATTATATACTTCTGAGAAGTTTACATTTTGGTTTGCAGCTTTAGGCATTAAGGTGAGATTTTGTGTCCTGAAACCAGAACAGTAGAGAAGCATTGATATTCTTTCGTTAATCCATTCATATTCATCTGCTTGTCACTGGATTACAACTGGTGTCACCCTTATTACATTGCTCCATACTGTGATGAGTCCAGTGGACTCAACTCATGAGTCATTATTGCATTATTGATGATGGAATCCTAGCCATTATATTGGTCAGTTCTTTTGTTGATATGGGTATGGATCAAGTGGAAGTAATAGACAGATGGGGCCAAATGGAAACATTATTTCTCTGCGGCCCGGCACCAATTCACTCACGGACCAGTACCGGACCCCGGCCCAGTGGTTGGGGACCACTGCCCTAGGGCAACACTGTAAAAGACAAACATTCTAACATTATTTGTAAATCTTTTGCCTAAGTAACAAAACTAAAGTTTTTATAGTATTTCGTGTATTTGAGGATGAGTATTTATCTTCAAAAAAAAGATAGACCAGCAGTCTTGAAAAAAATAGCAACACAGGAAAAAAGACCAGAAAAAAGTGAATAAAGTATAGGTAAAAGATCTTATAGCAACAAAGAGGCATCAAAACAGCAGTTGAGCTGTCTGCTCTGTGATGTCCAGAGAGTGTCCATGGAGAGCTTAAAGCATGTCACTGTGGAGAGGAACCAGAGAACAGAGAGCATGCTGGTTAGTGTTCGACACACACCTGAAAGCCTCATGTTTTTCCTCTGTTGAAGTGCCTGTGGTGGTCTCCAACTGCCTGCTTGTTTTTGCGGGCTACTCATTGCCTCATCCCTGCCTCCGGGCAAAAACACCATCCCCATCTCTATACCTCCTTTCTCCCCTTTTCTTCTCCTGTTCTCTCCTCCTCCCCTCACTCATCATCCCTCTCTTTTGCTCAATCTACTCTCCATCTCTCTCTTCTGTCTTGTTTCTGTTTCTCTATCCCTCCACCCCCTCAGGGCAGCAGGTTTGGGTAGAAGTCTATTGCTGCGATCAGAGCTTGATAACCTGTATTCTGGACAGGCATGCCACATGGGGCCACACCTTGCCCAAGGATAGGACCATCCATGCCGGGGGCAAGAGAGAGACACAGGGGCCAGCGGCTAGGTCTGGGGTTGGGTCTGAGAGTGTGAACCGTGGCAGGGGGGAGCGGAGGATGGAGGGAGGGGGCAATGAACTGGCGAGACGCTGGGTCAAAAGCTGCATGGTGTTCAAGGCTGGGGCGGGGCCACGAGAGTGGAAATACGGAACCAGGAGGAAGGAAGGGTCAGGGTTTAGTGACAGGGGGTCTGCAAGGTCCAGCTGAGCATCTACTGATCCGTGATGGAGTGGAGCTGACAGGTGGGAGAACAGCACCACCCCTAATGATGGCCGCTGAGTTGGGGTTGTGGCCAAGGGGGGAGCCGATTGGTGTGCGGACTTGAACTTTAGGTTTAGAGATGGTGAGGTGTGAGGAACCATCACATCCTGCTGTTTCCAAGACTTTTGTTCATATTGACTTTTGGAATCAAAGATCAACCATATGAACCTGACACGCTGAGACTGTCGAACAGAGCGAAACCAAAAAAAGGAAATATATTCCTTAAACACCAGCAATACGTCCGAGTTAAAATTTAAATACCGTTATGTCTTCTTCTGTCACATTCTGCCACCGCCC
Source organism: Paraplagusia blochii (assembly GCA_016785265.1). Taxonomy (NCBI): domain Eukaryota; kingdom Metazoa; phylum Chordata; class Actinopteri; order Pleuronectiformes; family Cynoglossidae; genus Paraplagusia; species Paraplagusia blochii. Next base: position 562,069 of record JAFBJS010001070.1, on the reverse strand, counting down.
AACTTCAGTGTCTTTAATAGTGGATGAATAGTGATGCTGAGGCTGAAGTCTTTTTTCTGTTTGTGAGACCCAGTGGAAAACTAAATGGGACAGTGTTTGCTGTCAAGACCTCCAGTCCCAAGAAAGACTTGCCTGAGGGTATAAGGAGAGCCAGGACAATGTCAGTCACTTTCAGCTTTTATAGCGGGACTAGTGGGGGTTCTGTGGGTGTTTCTCTACTGTTGTGTGATTCGCTTAAAATCGACCCACAGTAATATTTTATCATTGAAAGAACAGTTCTACCATATTGGAAGAGTTCCGTAGAATTGTGAGGAAACACAGAGTTTGCTCTACACTTTTGACAATCACAAAAGACAATATTTTTCATGTCTAAAAGAAACTCATAGTCATATAACGACACAGAAAGGTCACCACCTTCATTTAACAGGTACATTAGCAACAGGAAAACCCTTCACTTTGGCCCAGAGTCAATGTCTCTGTCATTGGTGTGAAACTCCAGGGTTCACCTTCTTGGCAAGATTGAATCCTGGTCAGGGTTGTTGGCTTTTAGGGGACTCGCCACCTGCAGGAAGGTCCGATGCGATGCAATGCGATATGGGTGGATAAGTGGATGAAAATGGATGGCTAGATGGATTAGCAACAGGATTATGTGTTATATACTATATAGATATATAGATATATTATATGATATCTATCTATCTATCTATCTATCTATCTATCTATCTATATATCTATCTATATATCTATCTATCTATCTATCTATATCTATATATATATATACATACATATACATATATATAGATATGTATATATCTGCATCCAATGACGATTTAAAAAAGTTTATGTTAAGATTCAAGTCTTTGTTCTGCACATATTAATAATCTGTTATTTTATATTTTTTTTCACTACCAACACCAGGTTGGACTGTCGACAAAAGTTCATGACTGCTGTTCGGTGAAAATGCACTGCATTACCTGAACCTGGTCATAGAATTAATAATACTTATAATGAACCGCAAGTACGTATTTGATTGAATTTAAATAAAAAAAAAAAACACAAATTAGTCTACAGACATATAATATGACTAGATATTATGCATAAACGTTTCATTTTTAAATAACTACTGTATATACAAGATAAGCTGTGGTGGAACACAAAAAATGGGGTCACAATCAGCTTGCAGGCCTCATATATGTTAGGAAATGTAAATGGAAAGATTGGATTCAACATGTAAGAGATGATACAGTGCAGGCATGGGCAAATATATGGACTCACGGGCCAGAATGGCTACTGAAATATGCCAATGGGGCCGGTATAGGGGCAAATAGATAGAGTGTCTGTCTGATCTAGGATAAATGATGTTCAAAAGTCATGTGTAAAGGCCTAAATACTGAAAACTTTTAGGCCTTTTCTGTGTTATCTAATGAGTAAATGCAGATTGATAATGATTACATTGATTTAAAGTACTATTTAGTATAATAGTATAATTTGGACCGGTTTGATGGGCCAGATAAAAAATTCCAACTGGCTACATCTGGCCCCCGGGCCTTAGTTTGCCCAGGTCTTATTTAAGGCAATCTTGACGATTTATTACAGTGATCTGCAAATATGTAAATGACCCACGATAGTCATTGTGAAGATTCTATTGAAACAATGACAGAAGACATTCTGCACTAGTTGCTCCAGAATATGTGATGCCAGGCTGAGAACAGGTTAACTGTCTGAGTCAAGGGTTAAAATTTCCCTTGCAGATCTGAAAAGAGGTTAAAAAGAGGTATCGCTCAGTGATAATAACTTTTTTTGCAAAATTGCTTTAAAAACCCTGAATGTAGTTGATGATCTTCTGCACATTTATGTTTGCTGCAGATGCAGGACTTTGTGGCAGCTCCATCTGCTGAGCTGAGCTGTTCTGCCCTCTCTGCTGCCCCGATTCCATCACCTTCCATGGGGGTGATAGTGGTGAGCCGGGGCCGACCGAGGGGAGGGAGTGTACACAAAAGTCACCCTGAATCTGCCAGCTGATTAATCAAGGGTGATTTGGCGGCAAGCACAGCGTACCCGCTCCTTCCTTGGCTGGTCGCTGTGTATTTATTTAGAGTAACCCGTGGCCAGTCACGCCTGACCTCAAACCATCAGGAGCAGCCAGAGTTGCACCCAAGCATAAACAAAAAATGCGTAATGAAGGTAAGAGGACGGAGGACAGGGGGTGGAGTGGAGCGGAGAGGGGTTAAGGAGAGAGACGGGGGGTGAAGCCAGACTCTTTCTTTCTCTTTCTTTTCTCAGCGATAAGAATCTTCAGCTTCAGTGCAGAACTCATGGATCCAGACACTGAGCTCAAATAGGTGCCTGTGTCCTGGTGTTTACATCTCACCTGACATGGGAAGGCAGATCAGTGACCTCTGTAGGAGCAGCAGGGTCCATTCATCTTCCAGAGTCTGTTTTTATTTTTTTTTTCTATTTGAAGAGTATCTTATAGCTGGGACTGACGAACAAACGATCTACTGTGAGATTTATCACAGATTATTTCCCTGAATAAAGTTTATTTTTTTACAAGATAATTAAAAAATGACTGACTCAGTCCCAGAATTTTGATTTTTTGTCTTTGAATTCCCACCAAGGACAATATATCCGCTTTACAACAGCATTTTCCAACCATAATCTTTCAAAACACACACGTCTTAAAACTTTGAACATGTTTTTTCAATCAAAAATCAATAAATCACAATCAGCAACCAATCTGTGAGCTCATTAAAATAACTATGTTAATATCCTGTGCTCTACTTAGGATATGATTCAATTCATGCATTGGTTTCCAGTGTCTGACGTACTCTATTTCATCATCCTATACATGATGTAAGCAGTATGGCAAGCAGTAGAAGAAAAAAAATAAAAAAAACAAACTAAAAAAAAAACCCAACAAACTCCAAAGAAGGAGCCTCTGTGGAGAGCTATTGATCGAACATGAAGGTGAGCCAGAAGTCTGAGAAGGTTGGCTCTCTGACGGTCCCACGTGGCCGTCAGAGAGGCTGAAAACTCTGTGATTTAAGAGCACAAAACACAGGAAAGAACAACATGTGGATGGGAAAGAGGAAGAGGAGGAAACAAGTATATTCTCAGCCAGGATGTTTATTTTGATAGGCAAAGAGACAAACACACTTAGAAAAAGTGCGCGCTGCAAAGCCGGGGTAATTTTTTATGGTTAACTAAACATTTAAAGTCGTGAAAGATAAATTAAAAAGGCACACAGAGAGCAGATGTCAAATGCAAGGTCATACACACATGCCCTGTTTACCAACCTCTTTGTCCTCACACACACACAGACACTCAGGTCTGTCTGCCTAATTTGTGTTCATATTCTGAGAGGCTCTAGGTAATTGGCCAGGAGAGGCAAGAGTGGCGTTTTAGGTGAACAGGTGGGAACGGGGCGACCCACCACCTGGGGTCTGGGAGAGAAGGAGAAAGAATGTTAGAGAAACCCTCATGGAACAGCTTGTTGGGTTCTGACCCACAGTCTGTACAAAAACACCTGCCCTCATCATCACCTGCCATTACCTTCAGTTCAGCCACACAGCTCTGGTCAGCTGAAGCAGAAGAGAGTCTGACTGGAGTGGAGGTGCACACAGACTGGGAGGAGAAGAAGAGGAGGAGGGCAGGAGGGAAACTACACCTTTGGTCCTGTACCTGTCGGAGCCAAGTGTCCTACAGTGGATGACAGTGGCATATTCAGCATCACAGAGTTAGCCCGGGTGAAGGAGGGTTTTTATTTTCTCATTAAGTTATTATTCACTCTTTTGAAAAAATTATTTAATGTTTAAAAGAAGCGGTGTTAAAGAAAATAAAAACCCTGGAATTTAAAGTTTGTTTCAGCCTAAGGCGGCAACAACCACAAATGATATGGCCATTTACTTTGAAAAAAAAAAAAAAAGGATGTTTATATGTAGGAGTGGTCATTTTGTTTATTATTATTTACTTAATGTAGAAGTAAATACATTTATATTAGATGTGTTTATATTAGAATGCAGAGAATAAAATTACAAAAATAAGAAAAATCAAGGGTCCAATGATTGATCCCTGTGGGATGCTAAATGCTATTATGTTGTCATTTCTCATGTTATTGCACAATAGAAACTGACACTGTGTGGAGGGGTACATGTAGCTCTTAAATGGACTTTAAAAATCTGTGCCAAGAAAGATTTTCCTGTAATAGGAAATCATTGTGGATATATTTAATGTTGGCATAAACTACTGTACAAAACAGTCCAGAACTACCTTCCTAAAAATGACTTTATCATCTCTACAATGATTGAAAAAAAAATATATACAGTATATATATATATATATATATATGTGTGTGTGTGTGTGTATATAATATATTACATATACATACATGAAATATATATATTACATTTAAGTGAAATATATACAAGTGAAGAAGTGAAAATATATGTATATTCAAAATATATACATATATACTCACAGATATATGTGTGTAATATGTGTGTACATGTATGTATGTATATATATATGTTCAACACTTTTGACAGTTAGTATTAGAAACAATGTGGATATGCAATATTCAGGCAGTCCGAAGGTGAAGCGGGAGAAAGCAGAAGTGGAAGTGGAGGCAGAGGCAGAGGCAGAGGCAGAGGCAGAGGCAGACAGGCAGCCTGCCGGTGGATGTGCCAGCCGTCGGGTGAACAAGAAACTCTAACCTTGAGCTTTCACCGTCGACGGTTGACATCTTTGAAAACATGTTCCTTTTTTTCCGAGTGTAGGTTGTCAGCGGGACTGTCACGGCTGGGAGAGGCAACGTTAAGTAAAGAAGGACACATGTGGCTCGGTGAGGAGGGGCGTCGGCGGGGGTGGTGGGGTGTCTCCTGAAAGTCACTCACAGAGTTCCTGTCATGGTTAAGTAGACAGGTGCTTACTGTTAACACCCCACTAATATCTTTATGCATATTTATGAATCTCCTTCCCTTATAATTCGATGCTCGTTAATGTCAGAGCTGCCAAATATTGACTGTGACTTTCTTTTAAAAAAGGAAAATGCATAAATAAAGCAGCCTCTAAAGATCCTGACCTCCTTAAATACATCTTTTTCCCGTCCCTTTGATCAGAAAGCTTTTCATTATTTAAAGCCTCCCTCTGCGGCGTCTTCGTTCTCCGTCACCTCATTCGCTGAGAATGTGCAACATATCTTTATTTAGAGACGCCACACTTCCCTTCATCTACTCTGGCCATACTTAATCCTGCAGCTTTTTTATTGTGTGTAAATGTGGTCACAGACTTCCAAGTGCACTCATTATGGGAAAAGTCAAAGTACGGCTCGTCTCGCTGCTGGGTCTCATCAGCGAGAAAGAGGGAAATGGCTTTATAGTCCCTGTGGATTTGTATGCTGATTGCTCCCTAATTCTGACTCCCACTCTCAATATCTGTGCCTCTCTATTCCCATGAAAACTTGGCCCAGGCTCGCAGGGAGCTGTTCATGAGAGGGATATGGATTTGGACAAGTTCCTTCTCCGCAGCAAAATCTTCATCCTGTTTGGGCAAAGATTTCCCATCAGACAAATCTGCTGTAAATCTGGCTTCTTTAAGACTCTGACGGACGCCAAGTTGAGACAATCAGCCGAGTGTGACTACAAATTCAAGTTAGATTTGGCTGCTCAGAATTTATTACAGTGCAGACCACTGTAGTGTTGTTAGCAATGGAAAAATAGACTTTTAAAATGTCAATATTTGTAATATTACTTGAGAAATGACTGAGTTAAACTGAGTTAGGACCCTGGAGATAGATTGATGCTGGTGCCTTACAACAAACAGGTCTCTTCTTCATGCATAGGCTCCAACAGATGGAGTTTTTCTTAATCCCACCTAAATGTTTTACATTTAAAACAGAGGAGTTGTCAGGAATAAATCGGTGAAATTATCTGATGAACACTGGACCTAAAAGCCAATATTTATTGACGAATCCCGGCCCTCTGTTCAGGAAGGAAAAATAAAACAAGACCAAACTTGTTTACGTCAAAGCTTTGATTTAGTAACTACAACACATTTCCCAGAAACCTTTAGATTATCTTGTTGATTTTGGTCGTTGCTACCTACAGCTGAGCAGTTATGCCTCGAAATTGTGAGGAAATTTTGTCTCTAAATGTAAAAAAAACAAATTAGCTCTGTGGTGCCATGGGTGAGGTCAAAGGACAGTCCTCACACAGCGAGACATGCCGTGACAGGCTTAGGCCACTTGGACTTTTCGCCCATTGAACAGATGTTAGCCACGGCAGCGTGATTATCGCCACAGCGACAGAGGGAAAGGAGCAATGGCCCTTGGATAGATGCTGGTAATTACCCAGGCTCCCTTGGGAAGATGATGACACGTGCCCGCCACTCTCGGAGATCACAGGGGCATAATTAAAGCTGCAGAAACAGTTGTTAATGGTGCAGCAGATAAAGGTAGCAGGGGATGGAGGGGACGAGAAAACAAGGGGAATGAAATAAAGGAGGGAGGACATAATGGAGGACTGTCCGTCCTTTGTCTTCTCCCCTGTTTGTATGACCTTCCTATAAGGCAATGGATCACGTTCAAGGACACCTCTTTTGAGGAATATCATTAAAGATTTGACGCTGTGCCAAGACGGAAATTGCATCGGGATGCTTATAGGACACTGACACAGCCTCGAGACGGCAACAGGAAGACCTGGAAGTACACAGAAAATAGACAAGTGGTTGTTTTCAGTGGTAATCCCTTATAGCAGGCAGAAAATAAAATGTGTTTTTGTACCATCAGGTATACAGTATGCTGGAGATTCTTATCTGTACCCATGCAACTTTCAACTTCAACTTCTCATCAAAACAACCCTTGTCCCAAGGCACTTCACAAACAATTATATAAAATAAACAAGATACATTAAACAAAACAGGAAAAAGCCCCCTGCTCTTATAGACCCTCACACCGGCTGAGGAAAAACTCCCAAAAAACCCAGACAGGGAAAAAAAAGAAGAAGCCTCAGGGTGATGGACAGTGGAGGGGATCCTCACCTAGGACGGACAGGCGGGCACTAAGGAGAAAAACTAGTTTAATTTATAAATAAAGGCTATTCACTATCAAAAGGCTCCCTAAAAGTCCTTGTAGACATAATGCAGGTGAAGTCCTGGGTCAAGAAAGCAGATCATAGGGTCTTAGAGAAGCTGGGCCAGGCTGTGGAGGCTACTTGAGACTTCCAGTGGGCTCACCATCCACAGGAAAGCTCACAGTATGATGCAGTGTGATTTGGGTGGAAATCGTGGAGACTACTGATTCCCCAACAACCTAGGAACAGTTAATTGTATGATAATGGATGGATGGATGGACTTGCAATAAAATACCTTAGGGATGTGCTTATCATTTGGGCAGAGCTTGTTTTTTTTTATCGATTTTTTTGGTTGAAAAAATACTATTGCTCAATTTTGGTCTAAAATTTTGTTCAATTGATGGATTAGGCAGATTTTTGTGATCAATTACTTTACAGTAAAACATTACTTGTTTGGTAATCCAAATTTTCCAGTCATCTCAAATAGATTTCTATTCTGGATCATAACCACTCAATAAGGTGTGGTTAGTTATATTGAAATTTACTATTACGATTTTGGTTCATATAGAATTGAACTGAATTTCTTGTGTTAGCAGTAAAAAATCAATGTAATAGCACGTACAGTTTTTTTTTTTTATTCGTTTGGCCTGTAAAAAAATGTAAGGCAAAAAATAAAGGGGTATTGATTTCTTTTCTCTGTGTTTAAATAAATATTAACCTTTGTTCTCCCAGATTCTACATTTACACAAAACTACAATTTGTTTAAGTATAAAAACAATCCAATTTACACATCTGAAGAGAGAGGAGAAAATGAACAATCTCTGTTAATTTTGAATAAAATATTGAGTTGACCTGCAACTCTGTCCCAGTTCTTATTTTTGTCCTGTTGATTTTGACACCTCTGGGCCAGAGCAACAGTGTGGGTGTCTTGTAGTCACAGTGGGCTACCAAGTGGCTGGGCTACAGGCATTCCTTATGTCTGTTTCTACAGTAGTTGGAGGAACTGTAAAAACAAATGTATCAGTATGAGAAAAACTAAGTCAAAGTCCAGAACTGCAAAAGCAACTTGAACGTAAGAGAAAAGTCACAAAGTCACCTCCGGACCTCCGCAGGCGTGAAAACAGCCAGGGATCTCTTTAAGTGCTGCAGCGGTGTTTGCTGGTGACAGGTATGTTTTTGTCTCGCTCGGCAGTGTGTGATGTGTTCAAGTGCCCACGCACCGCTCTTAAAAGCAGCGTACAAGACCACCAGTGTCAGAGCACATCACTGCAGCCTTTTAGTGCCAGAAAACCCCTCTGACAGCACCAAAATGGCCTGGCTTGATTTTTTTTGTGCTTCAGTCATCTTCTTGTAAATGACCACATTCAAACGCCTGTATAACACTTGACAGGCCTATAAATTTTTTTTTCTTCCAGCGTGGTCTGATGTAAAAAAAAAAAAAAACACTACATGATGGTAAAGAGGAGGGGGAGGTTCTGTGAAAGAGCATTTGGGATTTTTTTCTAAACATCAAATGGTTCACAGCATGATGGGAAGTTCTTTTTGAAAAAAAGAAAACTAAATGGTGTTCTACTGACAAGTTGCCAAAACACTGTGCCATAACGACTGATCATTTCACCTTTATCGTACGTTTAATGCACTAATGGACTAATTGTTGCTCCTGGACAAAGTGTAGGTTTGGAGTGGAGAGTGGGCCGACATCTTGCTTCTAGAAAGAAAGAGCCTTAGAATTATTTATCTCAATTTATAGTCTTCTCTCTATGGACTTAATTGTCCTAGTCTAAAAAACGACATTTTCTTTACTAAAGTATAAATATTTTTATTAACGGAGGTTAGAATTAGGCAACTGGACATTCAGTTTTGTGGAAAATGTTTCACCTCTCATTCGAGAGGCTTCTTCAGTTCTGATGAAGTGTGATACCAGTCGTTGGGTTGGTACCCAAAAAAGACGGATACTAGAAGCCGACGACTGGTATCGGGCTACACAGGTAACCCCAGGTCCACCTGAAACAGCCCTTTCTCCTCACTCACAGGATGTAACTTCTGTTACTCCCCGCTGACAGTTAGAACTGAAGAAGCCTCTCGGATCTTTGAATCTTTGAATCTTGGATGAGAGGGGAAACGTTTTTCTAAAAAAAACAAATGTCTGGTTGTCTAACTTAACTCTTTAACCTTGACCATGACCTGGATGACTGAGAACCTTCATTGACAAGGTCAGAATTGTTAGTCCATATGTCTGTGCGTTCAGACACCCCCTTACTTGAAACTAGATTTAATTTTTTCTTTAGTGACATGAACTAGAACCTAGATCTAAACACAGAGAAAACCCATCTGGTCAATATTAGGTTATTAGTTAGCATTTGAATCTATACAATTAATTTTCAATGTGAAATTGATTCAAAACTGTCCTCTGACCTAAAGAAGTTCAAGTCCCAGGTCCTGAAGTCAAAAGTCAAGCCTTTTTAAATGACTGATTAAAGTCTAATGCAGATGGTGTCATTTACAATGTTAATTTATACTTTATAACCCAAGGCAATGATCCTGGTCAGATGACCTGTACCATCGTCAGTGTTTTTCAATCCATGGTACGACAAGTTATGGGTTGAGACCAGCGTACCTGCGTGGCACAGTGTACAACAAATCATTATCACCTCACGATCACTTCCTGTCTTCCTTACGATCGATCGTGTGAAAATATTGATGATTCTGTTTCCCCAACCATCACCTTCACCACACTGCATATGTAAGAAAGATATGCAGATAAGAGCAGAGCAGAGCTGACAGACCAGACTGACCACTTCTTCCAAGACATTTCCCTGTCCATGACATCATCACCTTTTCTCTCACACGTCTACACAAAAGGTAAAACAAATTGCCAATAAGTTTTTGTCTGCACAGCACTGTTGTCATCCTGTTTCAGAGAGCATCTGTGACCATCCACTCATCTCGCACTCCCAGCTTCTTCTTTCCCGTCCTTAACTTACATTACATTATTTAACATAACAGTTCTGGCTACAGGAGTCAGACGTGTCGTGTATGATCACACAATGTAAGCAAAATCACAACCGATCATCGGATCATACGGTGTGAGCAGACGAGTCATGAGCTGTGAATTGACAACCCCCGCGATTCACTCAAAAAGTGTGAGCAGCATATGGTTGCCACCATCACACAGTGCTTTACATGTGGTGAATGAGCTGAAGAAACAGGACTTGGGTAAAATTTCAGGGCTTTTGAGCTGTTATGAGTCTGAGGCCAAATATTTAGTGTTTTCAGGGAAAACCTAATTCTGAGTCTCAGAGTAGAGTTTTGTAACTTGCTGAGTCATATACCGTTTTCTAATTCAATTTGGAATCAAATACTGAAGTTGGTAATTCGGGATTTGATCCCATATTAACTAATCCGCATTCGATTCGCTTTGCATTCACAATCAGTTTAATTTGGTATTCGCTGTGCATTCGATACCCGCTTTGCATTTACACACAATAACCATGGTCCAGTTTCAATTTGATCACGTGGTTATATAACGAGATCTCGTTAATATGCGGTTTTATTCAACATGAATTCTGTCAACAAACGCACGTGCAATTTGGAGGAAGAAATGGAGCAGGTTAAAGAAAGATCAAGGCGACGTATGAAGGCGATGAGAGGGAGACACAAAGAACGAATGAAGAAGATAAGGAGAGAAAATATGAGGAAGCGTTTTGTAATCCTGTTCCTAATAATGCAGCAACATGTAGCGGTTGACAAGGAGATGACTTCTGCAGCATTTTACGAGCTTGTTAAACTAATACGGGGGGAGAGACAACCGTTTTACTTTTTAATGCTTTACACAAGTATTAGTTAATTCGGTATCGAAACCCCCGACTAGAGGTGAATTAGTTAATGCACATTAGTTGAGGAGCGAACGCGCGCTAGTTTGTAATGTGAACGCAAACTGGGAGCGAAAATGGTTTTGCGTCGCAGCGAATTCCGAATTAAGTGCCAGTGTGAAAATGGCAATAGATCCATTGCCATAGGGCTCAGAAAGTTTAAATCCTTCTTTTTCAAGGACTGGTCCGTTGAGGCAAACACCACTATCCTAGCTCCGGTAGCACAGTCCAGGAATGGGGGTTGGGTTTCAGTCTTAACACGAATGATGACATTCAATTTGACTTAATTTGACAACAAATTGACTTAAACTAGTTAATACCTCCTTCTAGATCAGAGGTGTCCACACTTTTTGGTCTTGTGAGCTAGTTTTTGAATGACCAGGCTGAAGTGATCTACCTAGATTGAAAACTCTAAATATATTTACCCATATATACTGGATTGCTTTGGAGATCTACTGGTAGATCCCAATCTACCTATTGGGCACCCCTGTCCTAGATCCTGTCATCTACATTGAAATGATCAAAGTTGGACATTGGAAAGAACAGACAGATTTAACTGTGGTATAAATGTGTCATTAAAGGCTTTTGACCAGAACCAAGAAGGAGTCCTAGAGAAAATCAACTCGTCCTGACTCTAAATACCTACAAAAATAGCTGATCATGTTCTGGCAGGACATATGTTTGGGATCGACTTCAGGAGTGTGGTCCACAAAATGAGACCACCGGGGGACTGCGGCTGAGAGGTAGCGATTTCTTCAGCATTCAGAGCCAATGTCTTTCCTTCTTTTACTGTCACCGTGCTGTCAAAGAAAAGAGGTGCAACATTATCTGCCAGTTCACACACAGCCCTGGCCAAAGGGGAAGGTATGGATAAACCATGGCTGTTTTAGTAGAAGCTCTCCTCCATTAGCATGTACGGACAGTTAACCACTTCACAGGAACCGTGTAGGGTCTCCTCGGTGTCAGGGTTTCTCAAAGAGCTAAATGGAAAAGCCACTTCTACCTCTGGTTTCCCACTTCCTAAGTAGGGTTTTCATTTTGTCAAGACCACCACTGATGTCAGACTTCAAGCCCTCCTCTCACCCCGCTTCCCCCGCCCCGTCCACCTCTCCCGCTCTCTTTTCATTGTGTCTGTGTTCTCAGTGGTAACATTCACACATCACACACAGCAAATGTCCACATGCTCTCCTCTGTTTCCCTGAGTGTTGTGTTGTCTTGTCAGTCTTTCATGACTTATTCACTCATCTCATCCCACTCTGGACATCAATATTTGATATGAATGGAAACATGTTTCCCAAGGTTTAATAAAACTCACACACACACACACACACACACACACACACACTTGGCAGCATCATCTGCTTGGATTTATATTCTACTGTCAGAAACAGAGAGAGCTTAGGCACAACAACACTATAGATTAGGACGGTTTGTACACGTTCAGAGGAGGGACAGTGGTTGTATTGGAAGAAGAATGCTAGAAATGGAGCTACCAGGTAGGAGAGGAGAAGGACGGCCAAGGGAGAAGATTGATGGATGCAGTGAAAGAGGATATGGAGGTAGATGGAGTTAGAGTTGAGGACACAGAAGACATGGTGAAATGGAAAATGTTGACCTGCTGTGGCAAAAAAAAGAGAAAAGTCAAAAGGAGAAGAAGTAGAAGTTGATTATACGCTACATTTATGATTATACACACTGGGTCTTAACATAAGATTTTTTTGGGGGGGGTCATCATGCATCGTGTTTCCTGAGAGTTCACAGTCAATATTGTTGGTTCAATTAAACTTTTTATTTTATAATTTAAAACCTTATTAATAAATGATCTAATATTTATGAATAATATCTATTGACCTGGATCGTACAATTCTTTGACTTTTCAAGCAAGGGTCACCAGAAAACAAAAATCTGGAAAATACTGTTCTAATCCATGACACTGAGAGTCAATTTTACTTACTTAAAAAAATATATTATTTAGACATCTTTGGAAAGACCCATTATAGTGGACAATAGGTTGTTAAGTGATATAAATAAGTCTTAAGATTATTGAAAAATTTAGCCAATTTAGATACAATCATTTATTTGTCTTCTTCCATTTTTGTTGCCTGGTCCAAGGGGCACTAAATGCACTATATTAGCCCCTCATGAACCATCCTTGAGATGATTGAGGTGATTGAAACCAACCACCTTTACTTGGGTGGGTCTGGCCCAGGAGCTGAACCCTGGAGTTCCACAACAAGGACAGAGACATTGACTCATGGCCATAGGACCATGGTTGTCTTGCAAGGACAATAACTGGAGGGACCCAAGCGTTTTGTTGGTATTACATACAGCAACCAGTGTGTCTTCTTTCGGCTTGTCCCTTTTTCAGGGGATGTCACAGTGAGTCAACTATTTCCATCTACAGCAACCAAAGTGTAACAGTTTCAAACTTGAGATCCTCCAAGGGGGTTGGGCCTCCAAGTTAGACATTGTGTTGGGGACTCCACACTATCAGTGCACACAGCCAAAAAAAATCAACTGCATGGGTTGCCTGTCCTCAAGTGCTGTCCCTGCTTGAGATACAATGGTGAAATGAAAACTCTTTCACACAATATGTTCAAATAAAACATGCAAAAAATTCATTCTAAATTCAGTGAAATTACTTAAAAACTTTAACCAGATTTATCTTATATATTAAAGTAACTAATGGTGGTTTTGGAGGTTTTTTTTACAATTGAAAATCTCCCACATACAGACATATAAGGATGAACACCGGCTACTGGACATATAGATTCCACAAAACAGACATTGGTACAAACAAACCTCAAAACAACACAACACTGGTTTTCATACTAGTCAACACAATCAAAGCTACACCCACAGCCAAGGCATCCACCTGTAATCCAACTCTGGTTCAGGCCTGATAAATTGATTGAAAAGGCCTCGTGCATTTAAAGGGCAAGTATGACTGCATTAACATAGCATGTTACTTGATTAGCAACCGATCGCTGGCCTCCTGCTGCTGTATCAATTCCACAGTTAACACTCATCAAATCTAATCCTGGCTGCAAATCCCAGTGCAGCTCACTGTCATATCCTGTTGGCAGGCTGCGTTTAAACTGATTTACCAACCTTTTGTCTTCCTTAATCTCCTCCGATCAATAGAAACATTTGCCCTTCACCCAGCATTGGTCGGCCTGGATCAATAGGAATATTGATCAATAAGTGGTATTGGATGCATTGGGAGGTCGGCCAATCCTTGTGGAGTTGAGGCTAATCAGTTTAAGTTGCCCACGGGCAGGAAAATGGAGGCTAAGTGAAGTTTAAATAGTGTCCAGGCCTGAAGGGACACAGTCACCGATTATTTCCATGTCTCATCAGAGGAGAGAGGGACCAAGACCGACCTTAAGGTTAACTTTAATTTTACCAAAGATATCACTGTTGTTTCAAAGCATGGCCTTCTAAGATATTTTTGAGGGATTTTATCGGGAGTCGTTCCGCAGCCAGTGTGAGGGTCTATAGGGGTTTTTAAAATTTTTTGTTCCATTACTGCGTCTTGTTTTTATGCATAATTGTTGGTAGTGCCTTGGTATAACGGATTATTATTATTAATATTATTATTATTATATTATTGTTATTATTTGGCACTATAAACAAATAAAAGTTGAGTTTGATTAAAATATCACAAGTCTTTATATTACTATACTTATAAATTAATGTTAAGACATTATTTTTTTAACATTATTTCTCTGATATTTAACTTTAATGCCATTACATTGTATTTTTATTACTACAAAGAAGATGTTTAACAAATACCTTTTTTTCTTGAATTTTTTAAAATGTTAAACATTATAAATCAGTATATTTCCTAATTATTTTTGGTAAAAGAGAGACAAATGTAATTTAAATGTTTTGTAATTTTAACATAAGATTTGAAAAATAAGATGAACAATTCAAATACCAGACCATACCATTAGTTTGCACTTATTGAAATTATGTTATGATTGAGGTGCTTCAGTGAAACCAAAGATTTTTCTCTCATTCAAGAGGCTTCTTCAGTTCTGACTGTTGGTGGTCAGAAAAGTACCTACTGCAAGTAAAAAAAAGGGTGTTTTGGGTCCTTCCTGGGGGGCGGACCTGGGTTCACCTGGGAAAAGTGTTGACAGTCATTTGAGGGGTCTTTACAGGTATCGTCAGGATGATCATTTGCCTCTTTGATGTGTGGACCTCAGTGGCATGGCAACTCGTGGTTTCGAACCTGGAATCCTTCAGACCCAAGTCAGGTTCCTTAACCACAATGGTACCGCTGCCTCAACCACCATTAAAAGCCTAAAACAATATTCCTCCAACAACTTGTTAAAATAATCTTTTCTATCGTACTTTTTTCCTCACCCTGTAATTCTCCATTTTTCTCCCCAACATTCCCGCCGTCTGGTTTTCCTTCTTTTCAGGATGAACGTCCTGACCGGCCAAGGTCAAGGCCTCACAGAATCATTAAAGGAGAGGACACACATGAGACGGATTATGGAAACCTTCAAGGGTCACATGACATGAATGATAACACACTGTACTCTGCATGGTTAAAACACAAAGACTGTAGAAACTAAACCAAAAAAAAAAAGGAAAAAGAAAATACCAAGAACCAAGACAGAGAGTGAAGGATGGAAAAATAAGGAACAGTGAACGGGGGGCATTAGATGACCTTTCCAGATAAAGGCCCCGTCTACAGTCCTGGGCCAAGGTACACTTTTATTTATAGAAGGTATTTATAGAAGCGATTTTCTCGAGGTTATCCTGAGCAAAATGCCAGTTCTCATTACCAGTCGGGTCCTGCCTGTGCCTCATTTTATGGCTGGATGAGCCCAGGCAGCGGGGGACCCAGCATGCAGCCCAGGGTCAC
This sequence comes from Paraplagusia blochii, assembly GCA_016785265.1. Taxonomy (NCBI): domain Eukaryota; kingdom Metazoa; phylum Chordata; class Actinopteri; order Pleuronectiformes; family Cynoglossidae; genus Paraplagusia; species Paraplagusia blochii. The sequence continues at coordinate 546,251 of JAFBJS010001070.1, read as the reverse complement.
CTATTAAATTCTCATGTCCAGGAAAGCATCGTTCTGCACTTCTAGTTCTGGTCTGGGTGGAGCTGAGGGAATGAAGTGAGTATAGAAGGGATCAAGTTTATGTACTGCATGTGTTGGAGCTGTTAGAAGGAACGGGCGACAAAAGGACTGTTAAGGAAAAAAATAATATACATATAATTCTGTACAGGTGTCATACTTTTCTCCTGTGACACCTGTACTAGTATATTTACTGGGTCATTTCTGTATATTCATAACTATGATCACAGAACAGCGTTCTCTTTCACTTCTTATGCGCTTCTTCTTCTCCTTTCGTTTTTCTCAGTGCCCCAGTGAGTCAACATCTTCCTTCTACTGCTGTATCTTCAACAAGGAGGATCCACAGGTTTTGTGTCTTGTGACCTACTTTTCAAATAACCAGGCTGAAGTAATCTACCTAGATTGAAAACTCCAAATTTATTTACCCTACATAAAGTGTATACAGTCATGGAAAATATGATTAGACTTCTCAGTACAATGTTATTGCTAGTGATGTAGGAACGGAAGTGATTTTTGTCACTGTCAATAAAACCATGCAAAATGTCCAGAAATCAGCTCTGAAATTAAACTTAATTATGAGCCTTTTTTGTTGTTATTATATTTGTCCAGATAAATGTAGATTAAGTGGAAGCAGACTTTTAAATGGACAAGAAATTAAAGAAAGAGTGGTCTAATAATTTTTGACCATGACTGTATCCCACTTTCTTAACATAGGTTATACTGTCTGACTTAATACCTATATGATTCTCACTCCAGTCCAGTGATTAGCATCTTAAAATTTTAGTAACATATCTGGTTTTTATTAGTATCATTTTTTTAATGTTATTGGATCTACCAGCACTTCTTTGGAGATCTACTGGTAGATCCCGATCTACCTATTGGGCACCACTGTTTTACTCTGACGCCAACTACCTCCATGTCCTCCCTCATTGCATCCATCAATCTCTATATATATACATATATATAGCGACTCAATCCATCTCACGCCGTCCTCTGTATCTTCTACTCTAACTACAACCACCTCCAACTCCACCACCTTCCTCACCGCCTCCATCAATCTCCTACCTGGTAGCTCCATCTCTAGGAGCATTCTTCTACCAATGTATCAGAGTGTACCAGACAAAAGTCTGGTAGGAGGGACAAGTCACTGTCCCTCCTCTGAACATGTCCAAACCATCTCAATCTGTCTTCTCTAGCTTGTGTTGTCCCCCTGGTTACCCCACTTAAATGTAACATCTGACTTAATTGTTACCTCATGGTTCACAAGCACTGTATACTGTTTACATCGGCAGCTAAGCGATGACATCATATTGCCAGACCCACTGTTTTCTGAACAATGAAAGTAAAGTTAAACCAAAGTAGTCAATGAATAATCAACTAGTGGCCCGAGGGCCGAATCTGGACCACCATCTAATCTTATTAATGTTTTTTTGTGGGTTATTGGACTCCATTGTGCCTGTTAATCAGATATCACCATCAATCCATGTGATACATGACACAAAAACACATAGGATTCTTCATACCTACAGTATGTTAGCCTTAACTACATAGCCTTAAGATAATAAGCTAATAATAGTTCATGACACAACAACTAATGTTCTCCTGTTTTGGGATTTAATGTATTATTTCTTTCTCTGGGAACAAGAATATTCTTTTTTTTGTGTGTGTTTTTGACTGGTTGTCATTTTCTATCAGTTTCTGCACAGTACAAAACCAAAGGGCAAGTGAGCTAATTAAAAATATAATTGGCTGATTAATCAACTGTGAAATATTAATTCAATGCAGCCCAGTCTGTGAATACATCAACATCAAAGTATTCAGGCGCGAACTGTATCTCAGTGTGTACGGATGAGTCTTTCGTCTCTGACCCACCCATGTGAAGCCCCTCAGGCCCCTCTAACTGAGGCCCTGCAGCCTCAGCCTTGGGTCATCACAGGCCAGGGACACATGGAGACAGCAGGGGGCGTCAGACCGAAACAGAGGCAGATATATAACGGCAGCCAAGAAGAATGAGGACAAATAAAAACAACTCTGTGTCTTCCTGTAACAAGACAAAATTACCGCACTCATTAAGAAGTAGCTGAATTCTGCTATCAAAATAATTCACATTTTATTATTTTTTGTCTGGAGAGATTCGATGGAATCGGTGTTGTAGAAAAGTACAGAAACTCTTTACTTTCTCTACATATGCAATATTTCAACTCAACGCCCTTTCACATTACAAATCTTTTTTTTTTTTCCATCCACATCCTGTTACTTATTTTCCCGTCTTTTCCCGTCCTCCGACTGCTGCCTCTTCCTCCTCTCCTACTCCTGCTTGTTTGGCGCAAAAAAAAGTTGTGAGGCTGTCAGGTGAGACACCATTAGACCTGGTCCTGACAGGCTGCAGTAATGATGGCCAAGGAGGAGGTGGAGTTTTTCTGTGGCACACACACACACACACACACACACACACACACACACACACACACACACACACACACACACACACACACTCACACCCACACCCACACACACGCAGTATAATTGCAGCAGATGTTTGATGGACATGAATCCAGTTTGTCCCAGGCCCGATCACTCTCCCTCTTTGTGTGTGTGTGTGTGTGTGTGTGTGTGCAGCTGACATGCATTTCAAAGCTGTATAAAGATTACAGCAGAACAAGACTAATCTGTCGGTTGCCATTTCCTCCCACTGAGGAGGAAATTGGCTTGGATCATATTTTTCTTTAATAAATACGGGCAGAGCTTCGACCACAGGTTTGACATAATCCTAATCTCCAGTACTTGGCCTCCTCATCTCACCAGCAGGACTGGATTGGTTCTTGTCAAAGCTGGGCTCTTCAAACTAACCCCAGAAACTACCCAGAGCTCCTACAGCTTGTGGTTAATGGTCCAGCAGGATGAGCCAGAGAGACGAGAGCTGTTCCATACCACAGAGACTGTGTCAATACACAGACGGATCCTCTGGACTTGGCATGGAAACATATACAATATAGGAGACGAACAGTACCAGTATGAAACTAGAACGCCCATAATGCTCATTCACTCGGGTCATAAATGAAAATCATCTCAAAGAAACGCTGTGTCTCTCCTGGTTCTTGGGTTTGTAATTTGCTCTTTTCTTACAATTGAACTGATCTAGACTTTTCCACCAGCCACTGGTGCATTTTTCAAACAAATAAGTGGACGAAGATGGATTCATATTTATTTTTTTTAGAACTTTAACAATCCCTCTGGAGTATCCTTCGGGAAATTATGCCTCTGCATTTAACCCATCACCGTAGTGAGCAGGGGGAGCAGTGTGGGGGGACCAGGGCACCTCAGTGGGCTGTAGGGGGATTTGAACCTTCGGACTGAAGTCCGCTTCCTTAACCACTAGGCTGCTCTATCCACCAACCGATGGATGTAAGACCAGCAGTAATGGATTTGTGTTTTAAGTCGGCCACATTGATTTTATTACAGTAAGGGTTCACAAGTTGTTGTTGTTGTTATCGCCTTATTCCCAAAAAAAGAGAAACGTAATAAAAATCTCAAAGTAATATCATCTGCACCTTACTTGACCATGGATACAAAATATTACATGGAACAGTGCAGTGTGATTTGGTTGGTGGTCTTGGAAAATGCCGGCCCTGCAACTAGGCAACGGATAATACGACAGAGATGAATGGATTCTTGTACCTTTGAAGAAAATTGTACAATTATCCATTTAGCAGACTATTTTATTCCGAGTATACGTTTCCACTGGGCCTCAAACCCAGGACCTTCTGCATGTAAGGCGGGGCATGACAAGGAGAGGAAAAGCAAAATCATTGCCATTGTGACATTGTGATGCACACAACTGCACACAATGAAAATGTTGTGTGTAGTGGTGTGCATTTAAGCCATCACCAAGGGGGAACCGTGGGCAACTTTGAGCCGACGGTGAGCAGTGGGTGGAGATGATGCACCTCAGTGGTAACCTGGCAGCTGGTGGATTCGAACCAGAGACGGTACGGACCCCAGTCTGGTTCTTTGAACGCCACATAACAACACAAGTAATAATTTTTCAGCTGCAAAATAAATGGGAAAAATGAAAATACAAGCTGGGGGCGGAGTTCCTGTGGAGACTAATACAAATCAAGCATCCAATCACAATGGCCATTTTTTTCTTTTTTTTTCTGCAGTTGATATTTCAGTCCATTTTAAGACGTTTTGGATTTAAGTGCTATGCTGTGATTTATCCTCCTGAGCACTTTAGTTACAGGCTGTTTTTTTTTTAAATGGTACATTAATAAAGCAGTTACCATTAATATCATAATAAACCATTCACTTGACAAGGTAAAAAAAAATCACTGGTGTAAAAAGTGTTTTGTATTAAAAGTCTTGATTACAGCTCATATTTTACAACATGATCTGAGAAGAAGACTTTTCCGCCACATGTGGCATTTATTACTATCTTTAACCAAGCAGTTAATCTCCATGGTAAGAAGATCAATTTGTGGAGTGTTTTTTATTAGTTTTTCTTCTCTTGGAGGAAGGGAACAAAAAAAAGACAAAGGGGAAAATATTACAGTGCAAATCTAATCACAGACACATGGCTTCAGTGTCTGGCTCCCATGTTCCCACAATGCACTTTAGTGGCAGAGCATGACATCTTCATCACAGTGATGCTTCCTTGTGAGTCCCCATGAATTAGTTCAAATCTCATCAAACATCTGTATCACGCACATTTTTTGGACCCGTGCGAGCAGAGCCCTAAAGGTGAGACCCCGCCCCCAGGTCTCCGCTACCTTTACAAAGCCACATCATTCCGAGTGTTCCTGTTGTTGGGAAGTGATGGAGCAAGGCCTGTCCCCCAGGGCTGTTTGCCTGCCTGTCTGACATCATAGACTGCGGCGTCTTCTGATCCGCCGCCACAGAGAGACGATCTGACAGGCTTAATTTACAATGTCAGGCCTTTCAAAACCATTTCCCCCTCATGCTGACAGCAATCCTGCATTTATAAATTAGCAGAAACATTAACCTTTAGACTGATTGTAACGTGTTCTGAGGGAAGCAAATTAACTTCTATTTGTTAATGTCAGTTTTGGGTTCACATGGTGGAGAGGAAAATAGAGAAAGGAGATGGGAGCGGGAAGTATTCCTTGTCCAAAATAACGGGATGTTTTGATGATAAAAAAATCAAATTCTATTGCTTTCTAAGGGGTTACACGGAGCCAGGTTTGCAGCAGGTGAAGCTCCATAATTGCTGTCATGCTCCCATCACCTCCATCACAAAGGTCTCACTGTCTTCAGGAAACAGGAGAAACGCGTACGTTTGCGCTGCACTTTTACAGCAACATGATATAAATTATTTTGCCACAGGGAGTTTTGATCAAAAAATATGTCGACAAACAATACAAAAATTTAATTTACATTTTTATTTTTTATCTAGACCGGAATTCCTCAGCTTAACACTATAGTTTAACCATAAATCTTAGGATAAAAAAAGGCATTTTGATCTTGACTTGAAACTATAATGACCAATAATAAGGTATTAGTTAAATACATAAATACTAATAAGTTGTATCTTTCTCTTCTGGACATGTTAAAGAAAACATACATTGTATAAATAGGATTCTGAGAAACTAAGACGAAAAATGTCTTCCTTCTACCTTCATTTCACAAAAAAGTCAAAATTATATTTACAAATTAATCAAATCCGATGTAAAACATTGCTATTTCTTAGTTAATCTTAAATGTTAAAATGTTTGTCTCAGACAATGGGCAGAAAAATGACAAAAACGTGACTTTAAACTTCAGAATTTGAAAATGATGATTTTGAAGATCATTTTTCATCTTTCCTGAGTTTATAGTAAAATTTCTTTCACAATTTTACTAGAAAATTCCCTGCACAAGTTTTTATGATAGAAAATTAAAACTTAAAAAGTCAAAATGTTTTTGAACATAAATTAAAAACATCAAGGATTAACTTAAATTTATTTTTTGAATTTCTTATATATAATAAAAAAGATAAAAAAATATATATATATTACTATATAAAATATAAAAAGACGATAAACAGATCAAATTGGAAAGAATGGATATCCATGTGGCTGTAGTAGGACAAATGTCTGAAATAATTAGAAACTTTTTCTATGATTTTGGAATTATTTTCACCACATCCTTAGACTCCTGGAGAATCCTCATTCATGACATCACAGCATAGGTTCAGTACAAACGTTAATATTAAAAAACCTGTTTCGAACATGAAGCAACTACATTATCAAACACTGGGAGACAAATTAGAATGAACAGATCATGTGACAGTGTAAGAGCATTTGTAAATGCCTGCAGTGATTTATGGCGTGGGGAATGAGCCAAGTGAAAATGAAGGCGAGGTCTCCTGATCGCTATCAACAAGCCACAACACTGCTCACTTACATCAGCGCAAATGCTAACTTGTGCTCATCAAAGCAGGAGGAGCCTTGACACGTTGGCATGTAACAGCTTGTCACGAGGAACTGTTGCAGTAATATTTGTGGCTATTACCCTAATTAGACCGAAGCACACAGATGGTGTTGTTTCACAAACTCACAGGCTGAGAATCAAAATGTCATCACTGCCTCGATCAGTGATGTTCCGAGAAGAGACGGTAAAAAAACGATGCCATCTCTCCTCTTCCGTCTCGTTTTCATCCATAAAACTTTGGGTTTTTTCGTCTCTTCCTCTCCTTTAAAATTTACATTAATGTCATTTCTCCCTCAGTGGACAAAAAAAATGTGTGTTTAGCAGAGAAACAATGGTACTTGTGCACCATATGCTGCATTTAAAAGGCTGTAAGACAGCTGCAAAGCCCGAGTGTTCCTGGATGTGGGCCAGCTCCCAGAAGAAGCTCTGTACCAGTCGGAAATGTTTCCACGAAGGGAGGGAGGACGAAGACACTTTCATGGAACAACTTTAAGATGCAGGACAGTGCAAGACCAAGAGCTGAGAAGGGACATGATGTTGAGATTAAGATGAAATGAAGGGATGAAATATAATTTTGATGAAATCAGATGATATGAGATGAGACAAAACGAGAAGAGCTGAAAATTTGGTATGAGATGAGATGAAATTCCATAATGAGCTGGGATGACTGTAGATTAAATAACAGAAATGACAGAGGTTCTATCATATAAAGTGCAAGATTATTGGAATGACATTAAATGACATGGTATTAAAAGAGAATTGATGAGACAAAATAGGATTGGATTAGATGAGGCAGCAACTGGGCCCAAAGTCAGTGTCTCTGTCAGGGTTGCGGAACTCCAGTGTTCAACCCCTCGACAGGAATGGTTGGCTCCTTCTAGGGACTCAGCACCTACAGAAAGGTGCAACAGGGGCAGGTAAGGTGCAGTGTGATTTGGGTGGCAGTTGTGGAGACTGCTGCCCGCGCAACCTGATTAGTTGCGGAAGGATGGGTGGGAGTGTGGGCAAATTGACGGACGGACGGGAGGAAGGAAGGATGTGCGGACGGATCGGTGGGTGGGTGGGTGGTTAAAACGAGAATTGTTGAGATGTGATTATATCAAGGTTTGAGTAAAAAGTCTTCCTTTAAACTAGTGGTTCTCAACTCGTGGGTTCCAACCCAAAAGTGGGTCGCTGACCCGTTCTGAATGGGTCACGAACGGCTGGTCAAAAATAAAAAAAATATGAATCAGCGGTTGAGCGTGTGTTTTGTTTTAGAAAATCTCTTATTTTGAAAGACACACTCTACTCACATTCTGAGTATGTTAAAAGAAGTGATTTTTTTTACAAAGGTTTTTTCTTTTTAATTTATTTGCTTGGTTCGAATTACATGAGAACCAGTTGAGTAGAGTCACCTATTGACTTTAATCTCTGTATTTTCTTTGAAGAATTCATTACTCTCTCTATATAGGTTTGAGGAACAAATCTGACTATAATTGCAAAACTATATATTCTGTAAAATAATTCTTCCTAGATTAAGTTTAAGATCCTTTTAACCAAAAACATCAAAACAATATATTTTTTCACTTCTAGTCTTTAACTGTTCTCAAACCTTGGTACCTTGGCCTAATTGCCTCCTACACTTTATTTCTCCCGTTGTCTGTGAGAGAACGCAGCAAACTTTTCTCTCTCCCAAGCAGCGCTGAAAAGGAATACGTGGAGTTTTAATCCAATCACACAGAAGGTGAAAGGTGGATGTGCAGCTGCACTCCCTCTGACTCCGACTTTGTTACTTAGCCCCATTGAAACTGTCTGTCAATCACATCAGGCTCCTTCACACAGTAGCCCTGGGCTACAGCGTTGCTGCACCGTCTCAACAATGTTACATTGTTCACTGCATACAGCGTCTCCACCACAGCCAGGCTGAGGAGACCAGGAGGTAAGAGGATCCTCTTTGTTGAGGAAGAATGCGGAGGATTTCATATTGCAAAGGTGAGCTCTTCAGTGACGCTGGAACATGGTTATGACAAGGTTAGAAGTTTCCAATAGCTGTATTCTGCCCACAGCGGGGATTAAACTGAACCTGTGCCCACTGCTTTAATCTCAGATTACAGATGCGGATTCTGCCATAGGGCCTTTAAGGAGTTTTCCCTTCAACTTCATCACCCTGAAATAATCTCATCTTGGGTTCAAGAGAAAATTTAAGTCCTTATTTTTGTTAAAACCTGTTATTTAAAAGGTGTTTCAAATGTGCTTATTCCACTGAAACACACAGAGTCATGGCACGAAAAACAGTCAGGTTAGGTTTGATTTTTAGTTTATTATTATTTATTTATATTTTATTATTTTATGTATGTGTGTGCCTTAAGATAACAATAATAAACATTAAACAAATAAAAGTTGAAGTTGATTTTGACTTCCAGTGGGCTGACCACCAAAAGACGGTATGGTGCAGTATAATGTGATTTGGGTGCTGGTTGTGAAGACTGCTGCTGTGAGACCTACTAAAAGATAAGCAGATAAAAATAAATGGATGGACGGACTCACTGCATTGGTTCTCAATGTGAGGGTCCTGATCCAAAAGTGGGTCATGGACCACTTCTGAATAATAATAATAATAATGCGAATCAGCTGTTTAGCATGTGTTGTATTTTAGAAAATCTCTTATTTTGAAAGGCACACTCTGCTGAATAAAATAAGTACGTTAAAAGAAGTGATTTTTTTAAACATTTTCTTTTTTTTTTATTTGCTTGGTTTGAATATATGAGAGTGGGTCCCAGAGTAAGACCAGTTGAGAACCACTGGCATAGGCAACAAACGGTGATGTAAAGAGCGCCATCTGTTGGATGGTGATGCTGTAAAACCATCATAATGCACTGAAGATTTCTCAGCAGCAACTTACAACAATTCCCTTAAAGTTCTCTTTTTGCGTCAATAGCATTTTTAACATTTTTAATCCAATCTTTCAAGAAATTTGCTATAAATTTCTCGATTCCTGAAGAGCAGTTGCAATCAATCCCTGGTTGCTTTGTTCACCTAGATGAGATCATACTAAGCCAACTGCTATATAATGTGTACACTGTGTACTATTGGCTAACTGAGCATCCTCATCTGCTGCCTATGCTGATTGGCTCCTACCATCACTTGGCCACCACTTGTCTTTGGGAGTTCACTTCGCTCTGTGCCTTGTAATATATTCAACCTGTATGTCTTATACAGTGTTTGTATACTCCAACATTATTGTTGGAGTATACAAAGTAAAGTTCTACTGGCCAATCCTTGTCCTGCACAGACAAATTTTATTGTCACATCTATCTGGTCCGGATCTATTCTTGTGTTAATCTGGGGTCTGTAAATGCAGCACTTACCAGTTTACCTTCTGGGATTTCTTAACTTGTTTTTCCATCAGTTCAACTCTGACATGGATGTTCATGAACAAGTTTCTAAAAGGTATCACTGAAGGTTTTATGATCATCAAACCTTTGGGGCGACGGTGACTCGGGCCACAGGTGATACTAAAATTTGAGTTATGGGCCAGGTCAGGATCAGAAAGATTATGTATTTCTGTGAATAAAGATAAATGATGAGTAAAGTATTGGATAAAGAAAATATGCTTTAAGCCTCTTTAGACTCTCTATCAGGGAAATGCTGGCTTGGCAAGGGAAAGGTAGAAGGATAACGATAATATAAATAAAAAGTATAATTTTGACAAGTCTGGCGGGCCAGATTATAACGCCAAACGGGCCGCATTTGGCCCCCAGGCCTTAGGTTGCCCAGGTCTAGTGGATGAGGTAGCAGACTTTCATTTGTAAGGCTTCAGCTTGTGCTGACCCACACAACTTCCAGTGGACTCACAACCCACAGTTATGGTGCAGTGGGATTTAGGTGACAGTTGTGGAGACTGATGCCTCGACCAACGGAGAAGAGGACGAAGACAAATGAACAAATGAAATAATCCAGTCTTGGTTGATAATTATTTAGCCAGGACTAATGTAGGATTCCTAAATAAAGTCATTACACAGTTTCTGCCTCAAGTTGAACTTAACTTTACTGCTTTGTTGTCTGTTGTTTTTTTTTATTTTTTTTTAGTTTGGAATCACTCTGTCAGTGCACAACCCTGCCTTAAGCAAGTGATTTCCATTATCTTTTTTTGGATTTGAGACAAGCGGAAGATGTGGTTCTGTTACCACCGATGAACATCAGGCCTCAGGTAGACAGACGTGGAGAGAGACAGACAGAGAGAGAGAAGGAGAGGGAGGGAGGAGAAAATATATGAAGGAGAGAGAATGAGATATTTTTCCAGCGGAAGCAGGTTGGCATCACTTTCTCTCCTCAGAGCTTTAATAAAAGGCGCTCAGTTAGCCTCTACTCATTACTATACTATGAGTATTGACTTTGGCCTAGAGTCACGAGCAGATGAAACGGTGTAAGGCCTTGTCCTGAGTGATTACTCCTGAATTACAAATCTGTCTGCGTGTAACGCGATGCTGCAGCCTCTCTGCTGAGCACTTCACTTCACAAATGACTCTTCCTCGCGCCGTCCACACACACAAACACTCACAATCTTAATATCCTAACAAGCCATTGGACTTTTAAAGCACATAATCAGCACCAGTTCAGTGAATACACACTCTGGTCTCTGCTGCCACACACTCACACTCACTCACACAGTGTGTGTGTGTGTGTGTGTGTGTCTCCTCCTGACAGCTGAGTTTTAATTGGCCAGGGTGGTGCTGCAGCATGGGCTGCTGTCATGCGGTTGGCAGTTTGAGGGGTGGTGGGACAGGCCCCACCGTGGGGGCTGTCAAACGGCCCGCGGTCTCCACGGGGAACCCCCACCGCGGGTGTCCCGCCTCATTTAGGAGCGTGCAGACAAAGCGCCAATTAAGAGGGGCTTTAAACAACCAAACAGAGTTCCTCAGGGTCCGCAGACACTCCACAGGGCACCGAATAAGAAACACACACACACACATCTCAGGCCTGACACAAACATGCAGATAGAAAAGGTGAAAAAAAAAAAAATGGACTCATCATTTTCAGATCTGAGGACATAATTAAAGTGTGTTCGCGGAAGAGAGAAGTGAACTTCTGTGAGGAAACAAGTCTCAATTGTGGAGATTAATGAGACTGACTTGTTGGATCCCAGTCAATACATTAGTCTAATTTCAACTATAGTCCATTACTATTATTACATTTGAACAAAAAACGATTTTAGGATGTAGATAGAGTACATTTTACAAAAGTTACTCAGAACTGACTGTGGTTTAGCTGAGAAAGAGTTCAACTATTGTCTATTGGAGACACATTAGTGACGGGAGGGAAGAAGGTTACTAAGGACAACCTTAACTTGAGATTGATATACACTTTAATCCATTTATACTCTTTCGTATCTTCATTAATGCAGAAGTCAATAACCTGGTGCCCAGAAGCACCTGGTAACCTCCATGGTCTACCTGAGTTGAGGTGCGTCCCAAAAAATTTAGTCCAAAAAGGATCAAAGTGGTTCTGTTCCTGCACATTTTCAGCAGATGTTACACGTACAATGATAGTCTAATGGGGTCAATCATGATGGTCAGCAGAGTGGTCACTATTGTCTGTCCCTGAACTTTTTATTATTGCATTGTTTGGTAAGTCTGCATCAAACAAGTAGATCTTGACATTACTGGGTGACCATGAAGTGGCTCTGGGTTTCAAAAAGGTTGGTGAACCCTGCCCTATAGTGTTAACTTTAATAATCTGGAGTGGTAAACCTTGATAATCTGTGGTAATCTGTGATAATATTCTGACTCCTATCGACTACCGTCTGTAAATATACACATACCTCTGTTTACTCTGACATTTCCTTTGCACTACCTCTACTATATGCAGTATATACAGTATCTATATATGTATATATATATATATACACACACACACCAACATATATGTTTATATGTATACATGTATACATATATGTAGAATTTTGTATTTATTATGAATTTTAAATTTTAAATGATATGTTTAGCTTGTTTAATTCTTTAAAGAAAAGAATATATATATATATATATATATATATAAATATATATATAGTGGCTCCATAGTTGTAGCTCCCTTTATGACAATAAAGGCCTATTCTATTGTATTCTATTGTATTTAAAGTCAAACCCTAAAAAGCTACACTTTGAACCAAATGATCACAATAGCAACAAACTGTTGGGCTCAGAGATCAATAGTGCTGAGATTTACACTGACACAGTAACAAACTTATCAAGAGAACAAAAAGTAGTAAAGCAGAAAGTGCTGCATAAACAGCCAGAAGTTGATTGAAAACAGAACAACATTTCAGATAAGATGTAGAGATAAAGCCAAGATTTTCGGTTATATCTCAATCAGTAGCTAAAAGTACGAATGAATTAACAAAAGTAACTAGTACAAAGCTATGTGGTATTTTAGGAAAAGTTCAGTGACCCAGGAATACTCAACAGTATTAAATACAACAGCTGTAGTATATAAAATGTAAATGTAAAAATAAACAGAAACAGAAATTGACAAAAGACAGTCTTGAAGACGGACAGATGGAGTAAAAATCAAATTACTGTTTGCTTAAGTATCTTGCCCAAAATTTGAAATAGAGTATGTAAATCAGACCTGGGCAAACTAAGGCCTGAGGGCCAAATGCGGCCCATTTGACAGATAATTCTAGCGCACCAATATTGTCTGTAGGATTATTTATTATGGTTATCTCTTTGCCTTTGCTCTACAATGCCCACAATTCTCCCAAAAAATTTGGAAATGTTTTTTAGCCTTTATTCGTGATTTTTACACATCAATAACAAATTTCTCTTTTTCTCTCTCTCAGAACTATATATATAGAACTATATATATATATACACAGAACCATATGTATACTATATACTATACTCTGAACTATATACGGTATATATAAATATATATATACATATATGTATATATATATTTATATATATAATAGCTATATAGTTATGAGAAGATATATTAACTACAGCACAACCAGAGATAGAGAAAATATCCCAAAAAAACAACAACATTTGAGTTCATGAAGAATTGTGAAGCCAAAAAGAAGGTTGAAATTACCCATAATGCCTGCATCTCGTCTACAATACTGAACCTGAAAGGTAGCAAATTTGTACAAAAACACAAATGAACCTCTTCTGCTCTGTTTGTCTGCCTCCAGTCCCGTGGAAGGAAGCTGCACTGACTGATATTCTGCACTAAACTGATGAACCTCGCATTTTTAAGAGCAAAATAGTCTCTTTAATGTATATCTCTGTCACTCCCCTCCTTTTGCCCCATCTTCTACTATGAGCTTCCATATGCCACTTCCATATGGCCCTGCACCCTCTCCTGACAAGCCCATGGCTGGGGCCCATCCATCATTCTGGGGAGTGCACTCACTTGTTATCAGCTCAGCCTGGCGCTGGGGAGCAGGGAACACAGGAAAGAGGAGAGAACGATGAGAACGGTGTCTGGGAATAACACAATTCAGGCAATTTGCCCGAGTTTCTGCTCATACTATTTTGTCACAGACCAGAGCGTCATTTGGCTGTTGGATATTTTTATTTCACCAAGGTTCACCTTTTTTTTTTTTTACTTTTACTTTTCAATCTCTGGTGGTTTGAATGACAGATTTCAGTATGTGGGGATGGAGCTGGAGACGTGTCTCCACAGCTACGACCGACTTCAGTCTTAATGCAGAGGGAGGCGACGCACAGACCATAATGCTGGTTGTCCTGGAGGGGGAGATACAGGCATGCAGTGGAGACGGAGCAGGAGGAAACACACCAGTGTGGTGGAGAGAACATGAACCCACACAACACAAGACAACACAACGGTCGTTATAATGATGACAACAAGAAGAAACACAATGATAATAACAATAAATATTATTATTACAACTATTATGGTAATAACCTGGAAAACTACCACAAATAATTGGATCATTTTTTGTCCAGTGTTTATTGCTGTGAGTATAAACATAGACAACAGACAGTTTCAACATTACACACTGTGCACTGTTCTGTGTGTAAATCCTGCCATTGTACTGCAATAATAATAATAAAACACACACAAAAAAACAAATTCAAAAGAATAAAAAACATAAGGTTTATTAAACTATATACATACATACATAAATATATACATATATAAAAAATATATATGCATATATGTTCGGTTTTAAATTCTTATTTCAGGAATTTAACAATTAATTTCACGTTTTTTTTCTATATCTGACATTGTAACTACTGCGGCAGCAGTAACATCCACTTAGTATTTTGAGTATATTTCCTATATTGTATACAATAAAAATGTCACCAGTATCTGGATATGTTTTCTTCCTTAATATTTATCTTCCAACCATAACGGAGAGTGTAACGATATTCTGTAAATATAAAGGAGGAAAAAAATAGAGCTCAGCAAAGGAAGGCAAAAACACAAACAAAATGAATGTTAACGTAATGTTTATGCAGATAAATGCTGGCTCAAAACAACCTCCATTTAGAAATAAAAAAGTTAAACAAGTTTGGAAAAAGTCTCACGTTACAGTAAAAATATAAATAAGTGGCTAAATTGTCTGAAAAAGCTGAAATAAAAATAGAGTAAATAACATTCAGACAAAAGCGAGAAGTGATTAGATTCTAAATAAAAAAAATGCAAAATAAAAAGGAATATATAGAGAAATACAGGCAAATATATGTAGAAATCAAGTAAATTGCACATGAATTTAAGGAATAATACAGGAAATTAAATTATTTTGCAAGAACCCCACTCTCACCACTCCAAGGACTACAGTAGACCCATGGACCTGACTTTTGACGTTTTTGACAATATCCATGTTGAAGTTTTTTCATTTACACAAACCAAAATTCTCTCTATATTCTCAACCTGCCAGTGCAGTATTTTCTTACAGGAGCCAAGCAGCAAAAACCCCTCAGCTGAACGCATCTTCACCAACCGAGCTAAATCAATTCAGCTGGAAAACAAACAGAATCCACCTGCGGACTGATACCAGCGGTGGCCGCAGGTGTAACGACACTCAAACACTGATAAAAATCTGTAAACACTTCTGGATGCAGACAAACAGTGGACGTAAAAAGATAAATAAATATTAGCTCTCCGCCATCCGCCGGTTTAAGAGAACCACCTTGAAACTGGAGAAGATTGTGAGAACAAAAAAAAAAACAAAACAACAGCACACACACACTCAGCTTCCACTCTGAATGAAGGAAAAGGTGAGGAAGATGATGCGTCTGGAGATAAGGACCATGACAAGGACAAAGTGGAAGTGGAGGCTTTGTGGCCATTCTGTTGCTATCAGTGGTGCCAGATATTCTATCTGGAGGGACATGCAGCCTCCATGCGCTCGTATGCCACAGTGGTCACACTAGCAGTCGGCTGGGGAGCAGAGGAAGAGTAATTTTAAACCCCATTAACAATCTCCATATTTATTTATGAGGCTGGGGTTGGCTCCGTATGTACTGTTGAGCCGCACTTTCTTACTTACAATGAGTCCGGCGGACAGATGATCCCTGTCTGGAGCTTCCTGAGAGGAGGAGCAGAACTGGCTTCCTCATAGACACTCTGATATCTGAATTATTGAGAAGGTGCGGAGACCAGAGGCAACTTAAATGTAATGTGTAGCCTGGTTATGGTCTCCTGCCTTTCGTAACCTTTCCATTTGAACAAATACCTCAGCTTGAAATGTCGGCACCGATTGGAAAAAAAACTTTAATTTAGTATTTCACAATGACTAATCCCTACTACAGTATATATAAGATACTAGTGGATTATTTACCTTATACTTGGTTGGTGTCCATTGCTGAATTACTTCTAACAATGTGACAATATGGCATTAGTTTGTTGGACACTGTGTCTGACAGTCTGACATTATGTCTGGACTAAAAACAGTCAACAGTCAAACACATGCACTCTGATTCTACAAGGGTTGACTTTTGTGACATTTCCAGATAGGGATCTGGAGCTGTGTTGTTAAAAGTGCCATGTTTTTGTTAAGATACAAGTTAATGTTTTGTCCTTAACTTGTATCTTAACAAAAATGATGGCCCTGTGTTTCTACCAGTCACTTCACAAGAATTTGAGAAAACTATAATTATTAGGGATTTAAAAAAAAAATAGAGTTACTAGGGATAAAAGATGGACAACACAGACAGGAAGGTTTGGAGAAAAAGCTACAGAAGCCAGATTGGTTTGGACATGTTCAGAGGAGGCACAGTGGATACATTGGTAGAATAATGATCCTGGAGATGGAGCTACCAGGTAGGAGACAAAGAGGAGATTGATGGATGCAGTGAGGGAGGACATGGAGGTAGATGGAGTCAGAGTAGAAGATACAGAGGACGA
>JAFBJS010001070.1:514165-529172 GCA_016785265.1 Paraplagusia blochii | reverse complement strand
TATCTATCTATCTATCTATCTATCTATCTATCTATCTATCTATCTATCTATCTATATATCTATCTATCTATCTATCTATCTATTCTGCTAACCTAATTTAAATAAGGATACATGTAATTAAACTGAGACCACAGTTTGAGGACAACTGCCCCAAAACACTGCTGGACGTTGGAGCTCAGCTAATGTACTAAACCATAAACATCATCCTCAGTAGGTGGATAGACTTTATGAATTAATGTTCAAGGTAATTAAGGTCTTCTGTAGAACATTCCTGATGATCTTTTTATTCCCAGGATAATAATAACAACACAGTTCTACCCAGTAAAAAAAAAAAAAAACAAAAAAAAACAACCCCGTGAAACTCAAGTGGCAGAATTACCAGGCGTGACAAAATAAGGCCATAACCACATTTCCCAGAGCTCTTCATAGAAAATAAAAACTAATGTTTGTTAAGAGACACAAGCTCATTATCTGCAAATGGAATCCAGCTTTTTTGTAGTGGTTCAGCACTGACCCTCTGGAAGCACAGTAAGTACATAATTGTTATTGAATCTCAGGGATATCATCTCCACTAAGGAGGTGAACGCTGCCGCTTTTATGGAGTCAGGAATAAAAGACGGGACAGTTCTGGTTCAGGGGACCCTTGCACATGAATGAGTCCAGAACACGTCTAATTGTCTCATCTGTCCAAGTGAATCCAGGGGAGACACTAAGAGGTCTGTGGAGTTAATGCAGCCTCACAGAAATAAACACATAGTTGGGGAGGGAAACAAAATTACAGCTCCAGCACTTTTTCTTTTGTGGAAATAGAAACAGTTACTGACCTCAGAGACGACCTAAAGGAAAGACGCAAAAAAAAATGACTAGAGATGAGTAGAAGTTCATGTTTCCACCGACTTCTATTTTAGTTTGTGTTCGCAATTATTGGAGTCGCCCCCTAATGGTTCAGTGCAACTTCCAACCATCTGGTGCACTTTTACGACCAGATGGTTAGGTCCATTTCCTAATACGGTATATGGTCCACATATTAATAGATGCTTTGTGCACGCTGCAGTAGAAAAAAAAAAAAAAATAGATTTCTTTTAATACCTTAGTTTAGTACAGACAACAGATGCTCGTCGTTGTCATGACGCACACGCATCTGTCACCGTTTACCATAAAGCTGATGATTTCAGGTCTACAAAGCACCTCGCGTAGAATTGGCTTTCTGGTTTGGTCCTTCAGATTTTCAGATTTTTTTTTTTTTTTTTTGGTCTCTGACTTCATTCTTTAGGAATAATTACTCCGACACTGGAGGCTTGGGAATTTAATGGACTTAATGAACTCTGTTAACTGAAGCTGAGCGTGGTCTGAGATTGCCTTCATCACATTCAGTTCAGCAACAATGGTGATAGCACATCCCATTTGTACAGCTCTGTACATAGCCTTTATGAGCCAGTGTGATTCAGTGTCACTGGAGGATTAAAAATACACAATACACACACAGACACACAGCCTGTATGTCCATGAGCCAGGGTGAACTGAGGTAAGTGAACATAAAATAAAAACTAAAAAAAAAAAAAAAAACACAAACAAACACAGATGTACAGATAACTTGAAAAAATGGGAACAGAGCAACGGGAATTTATCATAAAGCTTTATGTTGGGATGTGTTTACGTGTCCTGACGGCCCATGTCTGCGCTGCTGATTAAATCTAAACCTGTGGAAGGATAAAACTGCAAATCAGGGAGGGATCTGGACTGCATATCTAAAATAAAGACATGTCCAGTGGAAAATTGTCCCCCTCCGGGTTGGAATCCCGAGCAATCTGGCTCCTTGCTGCTTAGAAAGTACCCTGTGAAGAATTATTGTATGTCTGAGACAAAGACCCAACAGTGATGGTTCATAAAATATATACACAATGAAAAATAGCAAAGGGATTTTTGATATTATCGACTAAATACTAAAGTAATTACATTTTATTGGTAAGATTTTTTATTGTTTCATTTTCCGATGATGAAAAATACCTGGGTTTTGCCAAATTATCTAGAACTTGGCAAAAATCCTATGTATGTTTTCCTACGTTTTAAAGAGAAACGGCTGCAGGTGTATCTTTATTGGTTAATATTGGAATCAGAAACTAACTGTTTGCACAATATTAACTTAAATCAGATCACACAAAATTTAATATTAGAATTATCTCAACACAAAGTGAAAATCATAGATAAGCTTTGTTTAAATTGGCAGACACTTTCAACCATTGTCAGGTAAGGTGAAGGAAAAAGTTTGGAGGACGCTTTTGATACCAGCCATGATGGATGGATTAGAGACACTAGGGATAGGTAGAAGACAGGAGGCAGAGCTGGAGGTGGAGGAGTTAAAGATCCTAAGATTTTCTAAAGGAGAGACAAGGGTGGACAGGATCAGGAATGAGGTGATTAGAGGGACAACACAGACAGGAGGGTTTGGAGCTTGAGAATCCAGATTGAGATGGTTTGGACATGTTCAGAGGAGGGACAGTGGATACATTGGTAGAAGGATGATTCTATAGATGGAGCTACCAGGTAGGAGACAAAGAGGAGATTGATGGATGCAGTGAAGGAGGACATGGAGGTAGGTGGAGTCAGAGTAGAAGAAGAAGAAGTATAGCTGGAGGTGGAGGAGTTAAAGATGCTGAGGTTCTCTTTAGGAGAGACAAGGATGGACAGGATAAGGATTGGGGTGATCAGAGGGACAACACTCGCACACACGTTGTTTGCTTTGTTTACAGGACAGTTGTGAGACCAGCCATAATGGATGGATTAGAGACACTAGGAATAGGTAGAAGACAGGAGACAGAGCTGGAGGTGGAGAAGTTATAGATGCTCTTCAAGGAAAGACAAGGATGGACAGGATCAGGAATGAGGTTTATTAGAAGACAGGAATGTTTGGAGAAAAAGCTAGAAAATACAGATTGAGATGGCTTGGACATGTCCAGAGGAGGGACAGTGGATACATTGGTAGAATAATGATCCTAGAGATGGAGCTACCAGGTAGGAGACAAAGAAGAGATTGATGGATACAGTGAGAGAGGACTTGGAGGTAGTTGAAGTTAGAGGTTCTCGTTGACTCGCTGTGGCAACTCCTGAAGAAAAAAAGCAAAAATAAGAAGACGGTCGAACAATGTCACTAAGTGTCCAGAGTTGTTGTTTCTAAACAATGTTCTTTAAAAAAAAAAAAAAAAAAACATCCTTGAATCTTAAATCACCCTGTAGTATTTTCATCAACCAATTCAATTATAAGCATTTTGGCAAAATCTCACAAAAATAAATCTGCACAGACTTTGATGTTGATGATGATGATGATGATGATGATGATGATGATAAATATTGCACTTCATCAAAGACTCTTCGTCCACACAGTCTGTTGGCAGACAGGGCCTCGGCAGCAGACTTCCACTGTAAAGCCCTTCACCACATAAAGCCATAAATCTGAGTTGCCCAGAGGTAAAAGCAACCAAGGCTAATTAACAGCGGCAGGATAAGAGGTCAAGGCTTGTGTCGAATTAGCATGAGAAAACACTATTTTTCAATGTAGTCCGTATTCTTGCTTGGATGCTTTTTAAGTAATGAATATTTGAGCTGGTGGCAA
Organism: Paraplagusia blochii; assembly: GCA_016785265.1. Lineage (NCBI taxonomy): Eukaryota > Metazoa > Chordata > Actinopteri > Pleuronectiformes > Cynoglossidae > Paraplagusia > Paraplagusia blochii. Next base: position 525,562 of record JAFBJS010001070.1, on the reverse strand, counting down.
AGCACGGGGACAAGTTGCAGTTTGGTTGATTCATTCCGCAGTGGGACTCTGCTACTGAAAATGAAAGATGACGAAAAAAAAAAAAAAAAAGTCCAATGTAATAACTATAATAAGCACAGAACTCCAACTTAAGGAAATTATGGAATTGCAAGATTGTTGTTCCAGAAGATTTCGGAAGGCTTGGTTGGGAGGACTTTGCTCCAAGGACACGTATAAGCCCTCTCTGCAGGCTGGTGGACTATTCTAATGCTGTGATGGACAGTAGAACGTCTGGGAAACAGTGTTCAATGCGTAGTGATTGGACGCAGAGGGGAGACGTGGGAGTCACGCCGTCTTTTGTTGTCTTTTCTATAGATGTTGGGGACAGTAAAGGCCGGCGGCGCGTTCGACTGTTGAAAAAAGAGAGATCAAAGTGCAGCGGGCTCATTGATAACTGTATAATGGCTCACTTAGAGCTAACAGGCATTCTGCTAGGATGTGCACGCGGCTCAAACGGCGGGCTATTAGTCATGCTGTCGGCTTATTTCCATACGTGTTTTATTGTCTCGGGGGCGAAGGCTTCTGCGTGCACTCACTTTTATTGCCCTCGCAGCATATCTAATGATATCCACACCTATGGCAAAAACAAAGGGCCTCTTTGTGTGCATATGGAAAGACTCTTGAAAGGGCGAAAGTGTGATTGCACATTCTTCCTCCGTGCCTCTGTCCTTGATAAGCCTTTGGTCTTCGCTTGTCTGCAGCCACGTTTGAAGGCACTGTTGTCTTTATCGTTTCAGACTGTACGTGGTAATTTAATAATCACCGAGATATTACGGGGAATGTGAAAAAAAAAAAAAAAAAGTACTGTATATGAGGACTTCAGAAAATGCGGACGCGTCCTCTCAGTGTGTTGCTTGTTTAGAGTCCCTCCTTTGAGGGATCTCAAGGACGTGAACCAGTGACGGCCGTTGGATGTAAACACTCTATGATAAGGTAATTAGGCTGAAAGAAACACACACACACAGTGTCTGGAAACAGCTAAACCTCAAGGTGTCTTCTTGCCAGCGAGAGAAAACATTATACAGCTGCCTTGTCACAGGCCAAGAAGCTTTTTTTTTTTTTTTTTTTAGGCCAAGAAGTTTTTTTTTTTTTTTTTTTTTTTTTTTTCATGGCATGTGGGAGATAAACACAGGGTGTAGGTAGGAGTGCTCCCCCAGGCATGTTGCCATCTTCAAGTAGTCCTGTCACAGCAACAGAGCTGGATATGGATATAAAGTATGAGGCTGTAAAAGCAATGTTTTGAAACACGGGGCATTAGTGAGTTTACTGGGTGTAAAAACCTCTCTAAAGGATTGCATGTTCAAAGTATTCCCCTCCAAATTCCCAGAGGATATTTCTTTCACCAAGTCGTCCAAGTCTAATCAAATCCAGCCCCCAGACACAAGTGGGATACAAATAGAACTCGGCTGTACGAGGAAGGCACCGAGGAAAAAACACACAGGGATGCGGGATCGGATGCTGGTATTGGAAACATACGTTGGAGACACAACGGACGGGTGTCCTCACTGTAAGCAAATAAGGCAGTGGTCATCATTATGCTGCTTAATAGACCATGACGCCTGTAGGACCTGACAGGCAAGCTGAGCAGAGCGAGAAAGGTGGAGGTGGTAGTAGGGGGGGGACGTCCAGGGAGAGAGGGTCACCTTCATGTGGTGACAGCTGGGTTCCACCAGAGCTTCAGAAAGAGAGAGTGGGAGAGAGAGAGACAGGCAGAGAGAGAGACCCTTCCACCTTGGCCTTGTTTGGACCACACAGGGATGATCAACCATGCAAAAAAAAAAATGCAAAAAAATAAAAATAAAAATCATGAACTTATTGTGGTGAAAAAAAAGTTTTGGGAGTTTTACACAATCTCAAATATTATCATAAAATATTTGTTTTTATTTTGCCAAGAAAAAATTATTCTTCTTTCGACTTATCGCTTTTCTCATGGGTTGCCACAGCGAGTCAACAATTTCCATCTCACCCTGTCCTCTGTATCCTCAACTCTAACTCCAACTACTTCCATGTCCTCACTCACTGCATCCATCAATCTCCTCTTTGTCTCCTACCTGGTAGCTCCATCTCTAGGATCATTCTTCTACCAAAGTATCCACTGTCCCTCCTCTGGACATGTCCAAACCATCTCCATCTGGCTTCTCTAGCTTTTGTCCAAACCTTCCTGTCTGTGTTGTCCCCCCCGATTACCTCGTTCCTGATCCTGTCCATCACAACATGGACATAATTTACAAGAAAAACTAACAAGAATAAATTCTTAACAGTTTCAATGTGTCAGGTCGGTAATAAATTAAAAACATATCAGAGAATTTGTGCAAAAATTAACAAAAATATCAATAAACCATCAAATCACCAAAGTATTATTTTTTAGTCTGTCATTAGTATACAATGAATCTATACTCGAAACTCGCCACTGAGGTTCTTGAGAGTAGTATGGTGCAGTGTGATTTGGGGGGCAATGGTGGAGAATGGATAATTGGATGGATGAATGAATGAATGAATGAATGAATGAATGAATGAATGAATGAATGTATATAACAGGCTACAGTCATAATAACAAAAAAGCAAAGTCAAATTATAAAAAAATAATTCTATAATTTCATAAATCATAAATCTATAATTAAAATAACTAATAGATTTATCATGACCCTAGCTGATTTTGATAGCTAATAACTACAATACATATGCAACACATATCGATTAATCATGATTAATCGATAATAACCAGCCTCCCTGTTTATGATAGCACTGTATTTTGCTAGAAAGGAAGTGATTTTTTTAAATTTTTTTTTTATTTTTTTTCAGCAGGTGTGGTCTTTATAGTGACAAAATAATATGTAAGTAATGATCGCAGACAAAAATCAACTATCAAAATAAAAGTAAAGACTTTTATTTTGATAGTAAAGACATTATTCAACAGTTCTTTACATTGACTGTTAGCTGGAGAGGGACACTGTTAGCTGGAGAGGGACACATATTCCCAAAATATTACTATCAACTTAGTAAAAAAGCTTTATCTGATGGTGGAATAGTTGGATACACAGAGCCTCTTATTCTACCCGTGTGTCAGATTATGATTAGAATTTAATCTGATTGGTACAAATTAATAAACAGGATAATCAGATTAGATTTTAAAGAGTTGAATTTACTTATTTAGTCTTAGGAGGACAAAAACTGATCTTCTCGTATTGTTACAAGCAGAGATAATGACAAAAAAACCTCGAGCCAGCCGCTGAAATTTGGGATAATTCCACATCCCAGCACGGCTCCCCGCTGTGGTAATACGAGCACAGGTGCAAATCTAAATGAGGAAAATTGAAGATGGACACAAAGCCCACTGATGTCTCTGCCAAAATAGGAGAGGACATGTCATTCTAGGTCATGGTGACTCATGGTGACACTGCAGATTGATTGGCCAGAACAGGAAGCAGCTGGCTGAAGGGAACGGGAAGGTGAGCGAGGGAATCATCAGGTGGTTGTGAGTTGTGGCCCCTTCCCTGCAGCGTGAGCAGCCTGCAGCCTGATTTATACCTATGTGAGTGTGTGGAAGTAAGCCCATACTTTAACTTGAGCCAGTGTCAGGCTCTGTGAAGCAGACACTGAGACGTATAGTGGCTGAGACATGCAGCCATGTGGACAAATACAGGGTGTCACGGCAACACGGGAGATTTGGGAGCTGTGTTTCCACAGAACAGAAACTTTAGTGCATTGCTTCCAACAGATAAACTAAGGAAGAAGGATTTTTTTTTCGCGTCTGGAAAAACACATCTGTCTGCGCCGTTTATATTGGACTTATTTCTTAAGCATACAACTGATCATACAGTCAAGTTACAGCTGTTGAACATTAATACGTTTCTACAAAAAAAAAAGGCCAGAGGATAATAAAGCTAATTACAACATTCTAAAAGTAGAATTCTTCATGAATATTGATAACATATTAATTAGTTGCTAAAATTGGAAAAACCATTTCTTCTGCACCAAATACATCACGTGTTTTTTTGGAGCCAAAAAAAGCTTAATTTCACTTCAGTAGAGTGAAAGCCATGTTCATTCAATAAACACTTCTCTTGGAGTTGGAAAAATATAAACACCAAAGGCGATGGTAGGGTTTTTTTTTTTTTTTTTATGTTTTTGTGTTGACTATCAATACTGTAAAACAAGGCCAGAACAGCTGATTAGTATTTGGTGTGGGTCATATTGACACAGGGAGACCATAGCGTAGTAGGTCAATACCACAATGCTTGACTGAGCTCTCCGTCAAACACACACTCGTGTGTTTCGACATAACTAGGCTGTGTTTTGTTTTTGTTTTTTTTTTCTCAGAAAACGTCAATGACTGAGAAACAGATCCACATTAGAGTTGCAGGCTGTATTTTCTGTTGCATAAGAGCAGAAGTTGTGGAGTCCACACGCAAGGTACAGGTGCAAATGCAAAAGTAAACGGCAAATCGTTTTTATTGGTATTATTTACTAGAAATGTGTAATACATGAAATCCCTACACAATTATTTTTGGCCACTACATCACAAAAAAAAAAAACACCAATTATTTATTTAAGCATTACCAAACTAAGGCCCGGGGGCCAGATGTGGCCCGTTCTGCTTTGTGTTCCAAACTGGAAAAGTTATCCCATTTATAAAATTGGTTTGTATTGGGGTGAGCAGTGGTGGCCTAGTGGTTAAGGAAGCGGGCTTGGGTCTGCAGGGCTTCAGGTTCGATTCCACCAGCTGCCATGCGCCCTGACCCATATACCTTCTTCTGGGCTCACCACCCACAAGAAAGGATCCCAGTATGCGATTTGGGTGGTGCCAGCTGCCCCTACGCCCCGGCAACGGACAAGCAGAATACATAAAACTGCAAGACGCAGGCAGACAATCTGTCCGTGATCGTCGTACAATAAGAAAATCGACGCAAAACGTCACACACTGTACGCTGCTCTTTCTCAAGTACATATTATACTCTACCATATGTTGTCATTGTACTCAACACATAAAAAAAAACAAGGCTCTGGTCCTTCTTTCTCTGTAGGACACCTTAACCATAGATCCTCACACTCTGTTGAAGGATTATTATCATTACCAGGGATTTATGAATGGGATGTTAGGGATTAGATGAATTTCAGAGGTTACCTGCTCGTCCGAGTCAGACCAGTATTTTTTTATGTCCTCACCTGGACGGCATTTGGACATAACGGCACTCTGACTGAGTCCTTTGTATTCATAGATCTATCTGTGTTTTAAATAATAAAAAAAAAAACCATAGATATGATTGAGGTAAAAGGTGAAATGAATTTGAATTTGTTCCACACTCCGGACGGTTGTGTTGTCATTAATTTAAGCCCGGGTGACACTAATGAGATTAAGGTCAGTGGTTGACAAAGAGAGAAATGTTTAATCTGCTGAATTAGCCCATGGAAAGATTGCTCCATTACTTCATGATGATTTACTGCTAACATGTTGTATAATTTTTAATTAACTTTGTACAGGAGAAAATGTGGGTTAGGTGCCGAGAGTCAAGGACTCGCAGCACATTAAAATCAGGTGCTCGGCCGTACAAACTGTCTCGGTCATAAATGTCATTTTCCCTTTTTTTTTTTCTTCTTTTCCCTGCTTAAAATTCCCACCAGTGCAGTGAAGGGTTTGCAGTACGATAATGTTTGTCAGCAGTTTGATAGACTAAAAAGGACAAAAGAGGGAAAGTGGACTTTTGGAATTTCCTGGCTTCACTGTATTTCACATCTCAGACAGTGTTCCTGTGTAGTGTAATAGTTTGCATAATTCCCTCTAAAGCAGAGAGTCCTGGGTTCAATTCCCAGAGTGACCATAACCTTGCCAATTGTAGTCATTTTCTGTAAGTCACTTTGGATAAAAGCGTCTGGTAAAGGCTGTATAACTAAATGTAAATATTCAATAGAAAGAAGCTGTTTATGGTGGACGTTGTTACTTATTCACCTTAATGTGTCAAACCTAGGTTCGGGGAAAAATTCTGGCCCACAATATAACTATATTTGGCCCGAGAGAATTTATCAAATATGTACTAGATATGAATAAGTATATAGCCCCTTCAGATTGGCAGATTTTGTTCAGAAGAGGAACAGTGGAGACATTGGTAGAAGAACGATCCTAGAGATGGAGCTACCAGGTAGGAGACGAAGAGGAGATTGATAATGGATGCAGTGAGGGAGGACATGGAGGTAGTTGGAGTTAGAGTAGAAGATACAGAGGACAGGAAGAGATGGAAAACATTGATTCACTGTGGCAACCCCTGAAAAAAGCTGAACCGAGCTGAACCGAGAAGCTGAAAGAAAAAATGCCAGGATTTAAAGATATTAAAGAGAATAATAAAACGCTACAGATAAAGAGACATTATAAGAAACTGATACTATTGATGTGTTTTCTTCCGCTTTAATTTTTTATGTGTTTTAATATTAAACTTTTGTTCCTGATGCAAACCATTGATAAATATTTTATCAATATTTACGCTAAAGTGTGTTTCCATATGAAAAACAATCTACATTCCAGAGCTTAAAGAAAAAGGTGGTGTCAGTGGTGGCCTAGTGGTTACAGAAGCGGACTTGGGTTTGGACTTGCAGTTTGATTTGGGTGGCAGTCGTGGAGACTGCTGCCCCTCCATGAATGAATATCTTGAGAGAATTGAGAACATGCACAATTGTCATTATTATTTTTTATAAATATTTGGTGGGGCCTATGATTTCAACTCAGTTTTTTTATCTGGATCAATTCTAGATTCCAAGTCTTTCTGGGCTTAGGTTCTACTTATCAAATGATTTATAGACAATAAAATCATACATTTATTTTTATTTCATTTATTTGTTTATGATCTACTAATACTCCTGTTGCAATCCACCGGGAGGTCTACCTACTGGACACTACAACTACTACTACTACTACTACTACTTTAAAAAGGTAACATTACTTTACTAGTTACTGCTCTGAAAAAGTATCCAGTTAGATTATTAGTTACTAAATTATAAAAGTAACTCATAACTAGTTACTTTACTTTAAAAACATGTTAAAACAAAGTTGTGTTCTGTAGCAACTAGCATAATGAAATGTAGTGGTACAATAAAAACACAATAGATGTTTAGACATTTTGACAGGCATCTTTATTGTAACCTCAACTAGTTGTTGTCTTGCTTGTGGGTGTGTGCTGCTGTACCGCATTGCGTGTGTGTGACACTGTTTATTTCCTATGAGGCAAGATGACCCGCCCAGGTCTCTTTCTGATTGGCTTAGCCTGAAATGTTAACCTATGTCGACCAATCATCATCGCTCCTTTTCAACGCATGGTTCAGTTAGTGTCCACGGCCGTCTTTCACTCATGACTGTGAGGTAACACAGACACACACTGACAGGCAGCAGACAGGCTCCACTGCCACACAGTCCTCTCTCCGTGGACGGGTGCAACCGTCCATTTGGACCACAAACAGTATTGAGTTACGAACCCCTTTACACCACAGTATTAATAACGTTGTTACTGAATGTGAAAAGTAACTAGTAACGTTATTAGTTACCGAGAAAAGTAGTTTTGTTATGTAGCTGCGTTATAAGTAACACGTTAGTCCTAACACTGCTAATCAAGAATCTAAAATGAATAAAATCTGAATTTCAGGAATCTTTGAATTAACCCATACCTGTGTTTACTGCCCTGGTGAATAAGGTCAGATCTTTTGAAAACTATTTAGAGCTACAGTAACTTTAGAACTTCAGAATCCAAATCCAGTTCTTATATGAAGTCTGTGGTTAATCTGCAGAGTCAAAGCCGAACAATTCTGCTGCGATGAAAGTCATAAAACAGTGCGCGGTGCTACACTACCTCCTGAACTGCTGAGTCGGCTGAGATTGAACCAGTTTTAAAGTGGGAGTCAATCAGGCCGGGCCAGGCACCGTGCGTCAGCTCTTGTTAGCTGTGACCTTGGGAGATAATAATGGCTCTAAACTGTGTGTGAGTGTGTGTGTGTGTGTGTTTGGGGGAGTAATAGCTTCATGATTAAAGAATTATGTGGGAGAGCATACACACTGACACGTCTGCCAATGCACACAATTCCTCACGTCAGGATGACTGAACAGAACAATGGGCGGGGGCCCGGCTTGATATTTATGTAGCTATATATACACGTACATGTGCAATTTTTGTCCTACGCTCCGTATATATAGAAGATACGATGTATGTTTACGTTGCAAAAACAAACATAAATATAAGCAAATAGCAGGGATTATAAATATTCATATGTGAATGTGTACATGTCCTGGATGCAAACAAGCAGTTGTACTCCTCACAGCAAACAAATCTTGACAAGAAATTCCCCCGGCTCCCATTATCTGTCTACACACTTCCTAATGCAATGTTTTTTAATATCAAAAACATCCAGGAATTTGCATAACATACAGTAAAAGCAGCAACGAACTGAACTTTTGATAGTTGAAGATTTGCATTAGTGACGATCACTAAATTTGATTGGCATATATGACTGACAGGCGTTTTATCTAGAGGTCTTCACGTGGCTGCGGGTTTAAATCCACCTAAAATAACAACACTGTGGCAACACTGTCAATCAGAGGCCCGGGGGCCATTTGTGGCCCATGTATTGATATTTTGTGGCCCCCACCTTGATGTGAAAGCGGAATGTTAGCGGGGCCAACACGATTTATTGAAGGATTCTAATACAAGTCAATGCTAAGAAAAGGAACTCAGTGGTAGACACTGCTGTGGATGAATGTGAGTATTACAAGACTGGTCTGAAGTGTTGTATTACAGTGGAAAACTGATTTTTTTTATTTTATTTTATTTTCACCATTCTTTTCTTCTGCTAATGTGGCCCTTTGGCAACATAACAGTGGGGGCAGTGGCCCTCAACCTATTTGATTTTGAGATTGCTGTATGTATAGTATTCAAGCCAAAACATCAGTCTAATTTCTCTTTCTTATATCATCACAGAATATAAAATTATTAACAGTACATCAAGTAATTAAGAAGAAAAGCTTTGTTGTACTTTTTTTATATGGGTGATGGGAATGTGCTGAGCGCTACGTTTCCTCTTTGGTACCGTGTCCAATCAATTATCACTGCAGTATGATGGGAGTTAAATATCCAACAGTAGCTTCACTCTTCTCTCCATGGACTACTTTCATATTTGGTACAATTTTCTGAAGACGTATGACCGTCTCTTTCTCTAGATGTCTACCATCTCTGCTACCAGGACATTAAAAAAATCTACGGTACTCTGAATACAGGTGTTATTAGACTGGATGTTTAACATCGTGCCGTTTGGAAAGGATATAGAATATTTGATGATCATCTGATGAATCTAATGAATGATTATATATTAAATTATTATTCTTTTTTTGAGGTTCTAGTCCACTGTCAGGTTGCCACTGAGGTGCTCTGCGCATAGAACCGTAGAACCGACCCTCATAACTTCCAGTGGGCTCACCACCCACAGGAAGGTTCAAAGTATTGATCAGTGTGATTTGGGTGGCAGTCATGGAGACTCCTGCCCCTGAGACCTGATAATCTAAAAACAGATGAATTGATTGATTAAGGCAAAAAGGGAAACAATGCAGGTCAATTTGTCTGTGTTGGTCTGCTGGTTTGAGATGGTATGGACATGACCAGGAGAGGGACATTGGTAAAGGCATGATCCTAGAAATGGAGCTACCAAGAGGAGATTGATGGATGCAGTGAGGGAGGACACTGAGGTAGTTGGAGTTAGAGTTGAGGATACAGAGGACAGGGGGAGATGGAAATGTCCATAGGTAGACTGAATGATGGACTGCCACCAGGCCACATAATGGGGATTGGAAATCTATTCCCAACCTATACTTTCCCAACTTTGGAAATACTTCCTTTGTTGGGAAAAGTTTACATTTTCAAGTTTTTTGTCCTTGTATTAATAAAGAAATACTTTTGTGAAGGTTTTAATGAATACAAAGCAACTGGGAAGGATTGCTTTGTAGTTTGAGGGCAGGTTAATTAAATAAACACAGGCTGGAAAAGCTATTTATTCTAAAAGGCTAGAAATGGAAATACTTATACACTAACTTATACACACACTGCTCATTTCGTTTGATGATATTGCACTGTATCCGAGTTGAAAACCCCTTTTCATGTGCGCAGCAACAAACACGCTGAATTAGGAACAAAGGCCCGTGTGTATAAGACTATGATGGAGAGACCTTGTACTTCAGCCAAACGCGTCTGTAAGACCAGGGACAATGATTGAAGGATAATTGGGTGCAAGCTTGTTGAAATGGAATCCTGTGATAGAGCAGAAAATTCCAGTTTCATGGACACAAGCCTGGCAAGGTTAACAACAGGTCCAACACCTGGCTGAAGATGAAAGGGAGAAGCAGCCATGACGATGAGGAACCGGAGCACATTTGACACTACCGTAAAATTACCATCCAACAGCTCAGATAGAACGGCTGCCTGTACTTGCTCGAACATCCCTTAGTTGTAACAATCCCGATTTGAAATGCCTTGCATTGTATGACATGTTAAGGAATGTGCGGATTCAGCCTCCTCCATTACCATTCACTGGGCAATAATTAAAATATCCATCTGTGGGAGTTAAATTGAAGAGGTTGCCAGGGCGAAAAAAAAACGCAATTGCGGCGTAATGTGTCGCCCAAGATTTGTGGAGCAGTTGGGAAAAACAGATGAGTGGAAATACACCCTTTCCCTGACCGTTCAAATAAACAGACTGTTTGGACGAGTTCAAGTCGTTGGCAGGGAAATAAAGGAGCGGGAAAATGACCAAATAAACCCAAAACAGCATGGAGTACTTACACCCAGGGCGGTGCTTGGATGGTAATGACTTGACAGATAGACTTCAGTGACACTGGCGAGGCTCGCGCCATTGGCTGGTTTGAGTCTGCATGTTAATTAGGCATAATGATGTAAACAAGAAATCATTCCTCTGCTGAGGTCTGCTGCTGATGAACAGCAATCTGTCAAAGTAGCTGGAAGATTGCTGAGATTTTTCATTCAGATGAAGAGCGGTCGTGTATCCTTGAGTGAGGCCCACGCTGCGTCTAAGGTATTTCAAGGCACACATTCCTGTACTGTACTGCACTGTACTGTACTGCCCAGTCTGTCACATATGGAGGTAGAACGGTCTCAAAAAGAAAAAAGAAAAAAACCTGAGCAAAGATCCACAAATGTTTTTTTTTTTTTTCAAAATCCACTAATGCATTTGAAGTAATGTATCAGACATATATTTTTGAATATTTAATTGAAAATACATTTGTAAATTGTCCGACGCACATTTAAATCATGCTTTTAATTTTGTAAAACTCGCCTGCATTTGTCTGCAGATTGTACATGGGGCCTCTCAGCAGCC
>JAFBJS010001070.1:496573-514068 GCA_016785265.1 Paraplagusia blochii | reverse complement strand
GCCCCTCAGCAGCCAATCAGAAGTTCTATTCATTACCAGCCAATCAGATAGATAGATAGATAGATAAATAGATAGATAGGTATAGTAGGTAGGTTAGGTAGGTAGGTAGGTAGATCTTTCGAGTATTTTCACGACTATAAGGCGCACATAAAAGTCTTAGATTTTCTTCAAAATATGCAGCGCCCCCTATAGTGGAGTGCGCTCTGTGTGTGTTGTTGTTGAAAGACGGACGTAGTAGAGAACAACATGGGAACGTTAAAGGGGAAGTGTGGGCGTTGTTTTGCTCCCGCTCTATTTTTTAATGCACACACTTGTATACTTGTGTGTGTCGTTGTTGCGGACGTAGTACAGGACACCATGAGAACGTTAAAGGGGGAAGTGTGGAAGTGGATTGTATACAAAACCCGCGCCCTATAATCAGGTGTGCCTTATGTGTGTGTTAAATATAGCAATGGCTCAAATAATTGAGACTGCGCCTTTTAGTACGGTGCACCTTATGGTGGAAATACCTGAATGTTAATTCATCAAATCGCATATATATATTTATACATATTTTATGGAATTTACAAATGTATTTTCATTGGTAAATATAGCAAATAATTTATGCATCCTTTCTATTTATTCCTTCTGAGACTATTCTGAGTCCATAGGCACAGCACATGTTTCAGTTTGGGAAAACAGTGTTTGATCACGCAAGTATTTTTTTTTTTACTCCTTTACTTACTTTTTTAACAACAGCACAATCAGAAAAACAAAGTTTTTAGGTCAGCTGAAAAAACGTGTTTTTGTTTTTTTTTGCTAATGTTTTGTAGGTGCTGGTTTTTACCTGATGAGGCTTCAAAGAAAACAACCAACCACTCTGCGAGAGCTGTCTTTTTTGGAGATTTTTCCTTTGTGTGAAACTGAATTCAGGAGTTGCCTGCCTCAGGCAAAGTACTCGAAACTTCCCCCTTATCGTCATTAATGATCCGGCGCCGCAGTCTTTTTTTGTGAATGTGTTGCCAATCAAAACTGATTGTCGCTAACGATTTAATCTCTGGGAAGACTTCCATGTCTTTTTTTTTTCCTTCCCTGTCCACTATGTTCTCTGTGAGAAAAGGTAAGAAATGACTCACTGATTTAATTTAATTCTGTTTTGAGGCAGAGACAAAGAGACAGGTAACCCCCTCCGCCCCCCAACATCTGCGTCACCCTTCTTCTTCTTCAGGTATGTTTAAATAATGCATCGTTGTTATGACATTCTCGTGTTGAATGTTGAATGGCACGGAAAGACATCTGTTTAATCAACAACTTCCTCTGACAGTCCCTCAGTTGGGTATGACTGTCGCTTCTATTCTCAGATGGCAGCGCCGAGGGATGCGAGCTTCATGGAAATTCACAGAGCTGTCTCCACGAGCTGCTCAAAGTCAGGAACAGCAGCAGAGGGAAGAATAAAAGTCAGACCAGCAAACAAGAGCCTTGAGCTTGGGTTCTACCGCCCGCTCTTGATTGGTCTTTGGAAGTTAAATTATTCAAAACGTCTCATCTCCCTTGTTGGACAAGGTAATTAAAAAAAAAAAAAAAAGTAACTTATTACTTTACTAGTTACTGCTCTGTAAAAGTAACTAGTTACGTTACAAGTTACTAAATTTTAAAAGTTACTAATAACTAGTTACTTTACTTTATTTTAAAACACATTTAAAATTAGGTGTCACTTGACGCCATCTTGCTTGTGGGTGTGTGAGACTTTATTTCCCTATAAGGCAAAGGATCTTTCTGATTGGCTTAGCATGAAACGTTAACCTATGTCAACCAATCGTCGCTCCTTTTCAATGCATGGGTTCAGTTAGTGTGCACGGCCGTCTTTCACTAATGACTGTGAGAGTTACCACACACACACACACACACACACACACACACACAAACACACACAGGCAGCAGACAGTCTCCGCTGCCACACAGTCCTCTCTCCGTAGTTGGGAGAAACTGTCCATTTGGACCACAGATAGTAACGAGTAATGAACCCCTTTACCCCACAGTAACAATAACGCCGTTACTGAACGGGTAATAACTAATGTTATTAGTTAACAAGAAAAGTACTTTTGTTATGTAACGGCATTACAAGTAACGCATTAGTCCCAACACTTCTCATCTCGTTATCGAGACAGAAAATAAAACAATTCAGTGTCAGTCCATGAAGGGGGAGTAGCCTTAGCGGGTCAAATCTTTGTGATGATTGCGATACCTTTTTTTTTTTTTTCTTTTTTTTTCGTACTTGTAATCAAGATGCTGGCATGTTCCCTTCAGCCCACTTCACACAGACACCCTCGAGATTACCTCTTCAATCCCCATCAAATGTGATTACCCCTGCTGAGGTGTGTGGAAATGTCACATTTTACATATCCGAATAGTTCACCTCACATAAAGTTCTGCAAGTCCTCTCCAGAGTGAAGGAAATGTCATGGGAAGGTGAGGTGACAGGACTAAACTCTTTAACCACGTCGACACCTCCTCCTGCTGCGTCTGCCTCTGTCTCCGAGGCGGGGAACTGGGATAATTGGGATTCAGATGGTCATTAACTCCAACTAGGTGGTGGACCACCATAACCACTATCATTGTAATTGTATCTAATTGTCCCGGTGCTGCCAATGTGATCAGACACACGGCGATGACTAATTTAAACTGTGCCATAACCTTTGGAGAGCTTCAGTCTCATTAACCTTTGTTGGTCCACACAGGTACTGTTTCTGAAAGTAGGCTTTAAGCAAAGTCGGGCTGCGTTGAGGGCTGGGTTATAATCACAGCTTGTTTCTAATCACTGCTCTGGGATTGTGACCTGGTTCGACTCTCTGTAGCACGGAAAACATCAGATGTTTGTAATCGTGTTCTTAGATCTTGGTTTTAATCACCATATTAAAGCATCCAATAGAGTTTGTCCAAGGAAGATGATCAGTTACAAAACAAAAAAAAGAGCTTTTAAAGCTACGACCGGTGAAAAAAAACATGTTATCGACCATAAATAGATGGTATAAAAACATCAGGGCAGTGTTTCCTGACTTGATTTCAAAAGTCATGAGCCTTTGCAACCCATGTCAGTGGACATTATTCGTATATAATTGACTATTAATGGACCTAAGTGAGGACATTTTATTGTCGACTAAGCGATGTCTAAACAATTAGTATAACTAAGATTTTAAAAGGAAAAAAAGAACAGTAACTGAACCAGCAAAAATGACTGTGAACTCACAGGAAATGGATGTAAGGTGACCCAAAAAAAATCTCTTGCGACCCATTTGAGTGTCACGACCCAATCTTTGAGAATAAAACCAAAAAAAAAAAATCAAACATCCATTGTTTTTTTTTTTTACACTGTAGATTCTTTCTTCTGGTTCTCCTTTCAGCTTGTCCCTTTTTCAGAGATTTCCACAGCGAATCAACACTTTCTATTACTCCCTGTTTTATCTTCAACTCTAACTCCAACTACCTCCATGTCCTCCCTCACTGCATCCATCAATATCCTCTTTGTCTTCTACCTGGTAGCTCCATCTCTAGGATCATTCTTCTACTACTCTATCCACTGTCCCTCCTCCGAACATGTCCAAACCATCTCAATCTGTCTTCTCTAGCTTTTTCTCCAAACCTTCCTGTCCGTGTTGTCCCTCTAATCACCTCATTCTTGATCCTGTCCATCCTTGTCTCTCCTAAAGAGAATCTCAGCATCTTTAACCCTGCCACGTCACAACATTGTAGATTCAAGAGGACAATTTAATTTTTCTAATGACCTGAGCTCATTTGATAATGTCCAACAGTTGATCACATGACCTATGATTTGTTAGGTCTCGGGAAATTACATGAGTGTTCAAAGAGTCAGTCCATTGGTGACTATGACATAAGAAATTAACAAATATAAATATGTGTTTTTAACAAAACAATGTCAATATTGATGCTGAACCAGACATTCTCGGTGTCTTTACTTTTAGACAAGGTTGTTTGACTGGACTGATGAAGACCACATCTGAATCAGGTCAGTATTTCTGGTTCATACTCATCTTGCCTGCAAAATTCTGTGCCTAAAAATACAATTTACAGTTCTCGTAGTTTTTAAGATCACTTTTTATATAGAACTACAACAAAGTGCTGTGGTCGAGGCTACAGAGCAGCATTTTAAAAAAAGATACAACTTTTCTTGCTATTTTTCAAAATTTATGCTGAGCACACGCTTCACCCACTGCTTATCTGACAGAAGTTGTCATGCATTATGCCTTTATTATGGAGGGTTTTTTTTTTCTATTTTTTAAAGGATTAAAGAAAAGATTCATATGCCAAGACTTTACATAGATCCACATTGAATTATTTTACATTCCTTTATCTAAATTGATGGCAAAGTTGACTACGATCAGGAGCCAAGTGTATTCGCAATCAAGTCTCCATCCCTTTCTCAGTCATAATTAAATTTGGAGTCGCTCGCATTCATGGGGCAGTAATTCACGACAAAGGCTCAGAGCGGCAGATAGAGGGAAACGGCGTGCGTGATCTATTCAGCGCATTAATGCAAAATGAATTTATCACTTTGGGAGTCGGCGCACCAAAATGGACAGGGTGGAATACAAAGTCGTTAAGTTTATTATGGTTGTATTTGGCAGTATAAATAATGACAAAGACCCTCCAGTGCACTTAAACACGGCAGTAAAAAACACATTTTCCAATATCACCAGTGACCTAGTGATAAAGGTGGAACAGTAGAAGTTATTTACAGCACATTTTAATGGAAGAGCCCAGAACAGGAAGCCAGTTTAAGAACCGCAATGAAATGCGAGTTGCCAACCGAGCATCAACGTGATGAATGATTGACGCCTCATGGAGGTGATGATGCTCTCTGTCCACACACTGGTAGTTTATGGCTTCCTTCATGCTGCTGTCATGTCGTGGCAGCTCAACATGTACGGACGGGCATCCGTCATCTTCAAGCGCGGGCTGATGCAGCGCCCGGAAATGCTCTCTGCGACGCTGGTGGACAAAATGAATGAAAGCTAATGCGGCGAGCAAGCCTTGGAATGAGTCTGCAGAAGAGGGACACTAATCCTATCATTCTACACCATTCATCTCCAATCCACTTGGCTTTCAGCGTTTTTTTCCTCAACGGGCAATTTGTGGCCTCCCTGCTGGATCCGCTGGAAGCCGGAGTGTTGTATCTGCAGCACACTTCCAGGAGCTGCCTGGGAGTGGGAGAGGGAGGCCACTAAATGCAGTCTGCCTTCCCATCACTGTCCGCACTGACAGCTGCCAGCCCACAGCAGGCTGCCAGGAAGAGCTTAATGACAGTCGCTTTGAAAAAGCATCAAATTGTGGCCCGTCAGCATCGAATTAGGAAGAAAACAGGGTTCCATTTGTCCGGCAGATCATTAGTCAACATTTGAAAATGCTGGTTGTGTTTAGATGCCACCACCCACCGACTTCAGTCCTTGTTATTGTCTGGACCGTGAACTCCGTCGCGGCTCAAAGCCCCGGCTGAATAATGGAACAATAATGTTTGCGGTAAACAAGACTATTGTGTTATTTTTCAAAGGTCAAAGCCGAAGATTTGTTTAATACGGACTCCGAACTGAAACAGAGTCTAAAGCGATATGACTTCCAGATGGTGGCATCCACCCCCCCCACCCCCACCACAAACACTCTCTCTCCGTGTGTAACTGCCTGACAGATGCTATACTTGCTTCCAGGGAAGAACTTGAGCAGCCTTCCATGACAAACCAAGACAGGGGAGCTGCAATAACTGTCTCCTCATTTCCTTGTGTTCTTCAACATTTTTTTTTTTTTTTGGTATCTTTGGAGAAGAGGCTCCCCTAGGGTCAGCCTGCGCACAGACACACTCCAAACACACTATAGAAAAATCTCTGCTTTGCATTCTCGCAGACACAACAGCATGGCTTTCCATAAAAAGAATTGTTTTGCTCGGATAAAATATAATTCAGATTTTCAGGTCTCCGTCGGTGGGGTTTAAATCAGCATTTTGCGCACACCGTGTGTCACCTGAACACATAATCACAGGTAATCTCTGTCTTTCTGTCTGGAAAAATTACCCCGGCTGTGTTGCCGCTGTGCAGCAAGTTTATGCCTGGAAACTTTGCAAATTGAATATAATAACAAGCCACACTCCATATATCTGCGCACTGGTAATGAGAACTATTTAATACGTCCCATCTTCAGATAATAGCTTCCAAGAGCATCTTCACTTCTATCGACCGGAACAAAATCAATCCGTCAGAAGTCCGCGTTTCCGTCTCCGGCTCCATTTTTTTTTTGCATCGCGTGGACTGAGACAACAAACTACAGCGTAACATGGACTGAGCAGAGGAGGATGGTGGAGGACGCTGGTTGACAATGTCTTGCTCATCCGACCAGAGCTGCAACACTATACCCACAGGCGGCACAGCTCCCACAGCTCCTCTGTGTGATGTTACAAAGCCCAGTCGGCCTCGCTGGCATTCTGGTTGTGGGCTGTGGTCAGTCAGAGCAGTGACGGCCTGCTGCTCTTTCAGCCACAGTAACAAAAAAGGGAGAAGAAAAAAAAAAAAAAAGCACTGAAGCGAAGGAATCCTCTAGGCTGAGAAGAAATAAATAAGAAGACTAAAGCCACAAAAGCCTATTCAAATATTCCGAAGGAAGTCTGCCATAGAAGACATAATGAATGTTTGCACATAAAATAAATACACACTCTCTCTCTCGTCTGCACGGGCTGCAGTCAATTGATTTGGAAAACACAATTAAGTGGATTGCCAGGCATCTGATATTCATCGGGAGACAAAGACGGAGCGAGGGTGTTAGAGCCGGAGCTGTTCCAGATTGTTCTCCGCGTCAGTGTGGGGGTTAAACGAGAGGGTTCTTGGCTGGGGTTGATCATCATTTTTCATCTGAAGGCCATCCTTCAACTGAGGCTCGGAGCTCCATCCTACACTTACAGTTTGTCCAGAGGCCTAGAGGTTGTCACATCGATAGTCTGAGCTCATTTACTCTGATACGTCAAACAGGATGGAGCACCGTGGGAGTTTGGACCGGTTGGACATTTATAACAACAACAATAACAGGGGATTAAATGGGAACGAACCCACTGTGCAGCGGCCGATCGTCCACCATAAGAGCATAGGAAAAAATGTACATATTAGCATTAAATTGAATCTGTATTAAAGAGGAGTCCATTATTACTGTTGTTGTTGGTAATTAATTTCAATGATAATAGTATGGGTGTACATTTATAATATGATTTACCACAATTAATAGTTGGTTTCTAATGGATACTAATAAAGCAAGATAATTATAACTAATATGTATAAATCATATTACTTTTTTTTTAAAGACATTTGACAATGTTTGTTGTAATTAGGACTCGTCCCCACAACACAGTAGGTGTAAATGTCAAACAGACGGACAGTGGTGCACATCTTCCAACAATTTTCTCTCTCTCCCTGTCCTCTGTATCCTTTTCTCTGAGTCCAACCACCTCCATGTCCTCCCTCACTGCATCCATCAATCTCCTCTTTGTCTCCTACCTGGTAGCTCCATCTCTAGGATCATTCTCCTATCAATGTATCCACTGTCCCTCCACCGAACACGTCCAAACCATCTCAATCTGTCTTCTCTAGCTTTCTCTCCAAACCTTCCTCATTCCTGATCCTGTCCATCCTTGTCTCTACTAGAGATAATCTCAGCATCTTTAACTCCTCCACCTCCAGCTCTGCCTCATGTTTTCTACCTATTCTTAGTGTCTCCGATCCATATAGTAGGAAGAAAACACATGGTGTTGCACCTCATTTGTATCAATTATATAAGCATTTATGAAAACAAAAAATAAAGAGATTATCCCTGTTGTCTTCTTTTCTGTTAATTAAATGGATGATACCACTAAAGGTGCATTTGTTTGGACACATGTAATAATAACATAATTAATAATAATCAAGTATATACCGTACCTACAATGGTATCAGACATTAAAATGCAACAAGCTTTTTTTTTCCAATGACTGCATATATAACACAACTCACATTTCTTAATGAAACAATAATGATACTAATGGAGCCATAAGAATTATTCAACCCTAAGGGAGACATGACTGTTTAAAAAAAAAATCTATTTTTAAAAAGAAAAGATAAAACCCCAAGTCAGGCACCGCCTTAGGTTGTCTGAAAGTCATACTCTCCATTTACTGTCTCTGTAGTCCGGTAAATCTGAATAACAGGTGTTTTTTTTTAATCTAATTTCTTCCTTCTGGGTCTAATAGTTAGGGTTCCCTTCTTCAAAAGGAAGAGCAGTTGTGTGTCAGCCTGACATGTAACTGTCAGAAGAAGACTTTGATAGGACTGCGCTGTTTTGTGCACTAAATGTCCAACTTTCAAGTTTCTAAAGTACCGGGGGACGGTCCTCGGTAATCTCCAAATGTCGTGGTTTATTTTGCATTCAGCTTTGTTTTGCCTCCCAGTCTTCTATAAAGCTGTGAAATCCCAGCTGCCTGTGATTCCCTAATTTACCACCTTTCTTTTGCCTGTTTGTAGACCCCCACTTGGCGGGACGCCCGTCCTTGGAAGGATCTTTTATTTCCCCCCTCCCACACACACACACACACAGTAAGGCTCAAAGTGAGCTCAGTCCTGATCAGCTAAGCACAAAATTTGGACTCTTTGTGCTCAGCAACAAGGCGCCACAAGACTGACTGCTGAAGAATCCGGCAAGAAACCCCTGAGAGGCTCTCTTGTAGTACGTCTTGCATATCAAGACGGACTGGAGAAAAACTAAGAAAAAAGGCTCCAGGAAAGAATCAAACTTCTTCCACTTTAGTTTCTGCAGTTTGAAAAAAAAAAAAAAAAAGAGGGGCGGGTATTTGCTCTGCCGTCCTTGCAGCAAGGAGAGACAAAAGTGTGTCAAAGATAAGGTAACGACTTGGCTCCTCCTGTAAGTGGAGTCAGACATGGAATGGCACTGTTTCCACTGAAGGCCTTCACAGCTGTGTAAATACATTAGTCAGAATCTGGTCCGCCTTGGAAAAATAAATTAAAGATACAGAGTATTGGAAAATAAAACCAAGAGGCAGGGGTTTCAAGCTGAGTAAATCCTAACAAGGTGCCAAAAATAAATCCAGGATGAAGTTATTTATGTTCTGACATTGTTGAACCCTGGCGACCTCAGCAGGTTCGGTGTTTGTTTAGATGAGGGGTTCAGGGTACAGTTCAGCAGATCATAACATCATTCCCTACAAATAATAAGAATAGGTTGAGGTATCACTTTACAAAGTGCCCTGCAGAGGGGGCACCAACCATGAGAAGGTTGGTTCGGGGGGGACTGCTGCCCAGAAAAGCAGCAGAAAGATGGATGTTGCAAAGTATCATGAACAGCAAGTACGTTCAGATTCATTTGGACCAGCAGGTCTTGTGTTTTTCTAGTAATATGACTGGTAAACATTAGTAACCGACCATAGGTACCAGTAGTTAGAGTTACCTATGGTATGACGGGTACGTTTCCTTGTCCTTAGCGACAACTTCATAATCTCATAGTAACTAGTGACTTATTACAGGATAATCCGATGCAGTTTTTAGTGTTGAATCTTCTCGTCTTCTAGACTTGTCCACTTTTCAGTGGTTGACACAGTGAATCAACGTTTTCCATCTCCCCCTGTCTCATCTCGCCTTCACCTCTATGTCCTCCCTCTCTGCATCTCCTCTTTGTCTCCCACCTGGGTGGGGTATGTGTAAATGTCAAACAGACGGACAGTGGTGCATGTCTTTCAACAATTTCCCATCTCACCCTGTCCTCTGTATCTTGTTTCTGACTCCAACTACCTCCATGTCCTCCCTCACTGCATCCATCAATCTCCTCTTTGTCTCCTACCTGGTAGCTCCATCTCTAGGTTAATTCACCTACTAATGTATCCACTGTCCCTCCTCTGAACATGTCCAAACCATATCAATCTGTCTTCTCTAGCATTTTTTCCAAACCTTCCTGTCTGTGTTGTCCCTCTAATCACCTTCATCCTGATCCTGTCCATCCTTGTCTCTCCTAAAGAGAACCTCAGCATCTTTAACTCCTCCACCTCCAGCTCTGTCTCCTGTCTTCTCCCCATTGCTGAATCCTAGTAGATGAATAGTTGAATGAAGACTTCTACTGCTGCCCTGGTTCCTGAGAGATATTATTATTTATTAATGACAAGTAAACCTCTGTTGTGGTTTTCTCTTTCATTTTATTTTTTTTTGTGTGTGTTTTTGAGTCAGAAACACACTTGAACAAGGACTCCTTCAATGAAAATTACCTCTGGTGTTAAAAGAAAAATGCGACTGTGAAATAAATATCATGGAACGAACACAATAGGTTCCTCAATGAATCGGACTGAAACAGAATTTAAATGTAGTCACTCACAGGTACAAATGAAGAGGTGGAATCAAACACCTGCCTTTAATCACCAGTGAAAGTAGTTGACATAAAAAAAGGCTTCTGTTTGGCAAACATGAAACATCACCATTCCACTGTGTTCTCTGTGCTTTAGTTTAAACGAAGCAAATTAAACCTTTTTTTCCAAACACCTTCTAAAATGAGAAAATAATTGAAAAAAAAAAAAAAAAGCGGTATTCCTTTTTGTTCTTCCGCCTATTCCCTATTTTCCGTGAAATTTCGGTTTAAACTGAATAATAAAATAAACAACGAAAAGCGTATAATTTATTTCTTTCACCTGCGTCTGAATATTCCCTCCCCTGCGGGTGAGGGAGAGAGGGAGCGGGGACTTGTTCCGTACTCACCACGCTCGTCAGTCCGTGCTCCTTCACCAGCCGGAGGGAGTTCTGGTAGCAGGAGGTGAGGTCATTGGTCTCTGTCGCGCTCACGTGTCCTCTGGCCACTGGGCCCACGGTGTGGATGACATCTGTCAAAAGGGGCCAAACACACACACACACACACACACACACACACACACATGCAGAGTTCATTTCACCACTGACTTTCTCTGGCAAAGCAAAGTTACATAGTTGGCAGTATTTCTCCCGGTGCAGTTGGACTATTTTGATATTTATGATGCTCTAAAGCATTCCGGCTGTCCAACCTGGAGCCAAGCAGATAAGTCAAACTTTAGGAATCTGTATTTTATTTTTATTTTTTTCTTAAAGTCGTGATAAAGATGGTTTCGTACACTGTCTCTGGGAAGAACGATGACGATAATGAATTTATCCCCTAATGGAAACGGCAGCTTAGATAGAAAATCAATGTGGACATTCATTCATAACCTCTTCTCCCACATTCTCATCTATCTCAGTCGATCCTTCCTTCTTTTCACGGCGATGTCCTCCACTGTCAGTCAATGGTCTCCCACTCAGGGCCTGACAGAGCAGAGGAATGCGGCCTCTTAATTATATCATGGGAGTGATGACAGGGAAATAAGGGGTGGAAGTGCTGATTTGACAGAAACACGGATCCTCTGTATTCTGCCTGGCTACCGTCGGCCATTTCAACGTTGGACAGGACGAGTCCAGATCAATACGCAACTAAGTCCGCAGCTCCCTCAGAGCATCGCTGGATGGTTAACCACTGATGTTGCTTTTAAGGAAACTAACCACCAAGGTATTTCAGTACAGCACAGTGCAACAACAAGAAAAAAAAAAAAAAAAGTTATTTCAAAATCTGGTGATGTTTATATTCCTTGCCGTATATATATATACTTTTTTTTTTTCTTTTTTTTTTTTTCCAGTAAGTGGTGAAGTGGACGGCTTCAAGCTGGGATTACTGTACATCAAGGGTCAGACCTGAGTCACTTTCAATATGCTTTAGTAACATATTTGACAGATGAGGACAGACATGGATGATCCACGGACGATGATGTTTGCAGAGATTGTAATCAGTAGTGAGAGCGGACATCAGCTAGAAGAGGACGTAGAGAGGTGGAGGTTTGGAGCAGGCAGAAGACGAATGAAGGTCAGTTGTAGCTAGAAAGAGTACATGTGGGACTGAAAGGGAGAACGGAGGAATGGTGGGGTTACAAGGGAATAAGGTGGGGAAGGTGGAGGAGTTTAGCAGTAGAGACTGTGGAAAAGAGAAGAAAATGGACTGAGGGCAGGATAGAACAACTGGAGAAAATAGTCACTAAGGAGAAGGAAAAGGTCTACAGGACAGTTGTGAGACCAGCCATGATGGATGGACTAGAGACACTAGAAATAGGTAGAAGACAGGAGACAGAGCTGGAGGTGGAGGAGTTTAGCAGAAGAGACTGTGGAAAAGAGAAGAAAATGGACCGAGGGCAGGATGGAACAAGTGGAGAAAATAGTCAAGGAGAAGGAAAAGGTCTACAGGACAGTTGTGAGACCAGCCATAATGGATGGACTAGAGACACTAGAAATGGGTGGAGGCAGAGCTGGAAGTGGAGGAGTTAAAGATGCTGAGATTCTCTTTAAAAGAGACAAGGATGGACAGGATCAGGAATGAGGTGATTAGAGGGACAACACAGACAGGAAGGTTTGGAGAAAAAGCTGTAGAAGACAGATTGCGATGGTTTGGACATGTTCAGATGAGGGACAGTGGATACATTGGTGGAAGAATGATCCTAGAGATGGAGCTACCAGGTAGGAGACAAGGAGGCGATTGATGGATGCAGTGAGGGAAGACATGGAGGTAGTTGGAGTCAGAATGAAGATACAGAGGACAGGGGGAGATGGGAAATTGTTGGAAGACATGCACCTCCGTCCGTCTGTTTGACATTAACGAAGGACAGGGTGAGATGTTGTGATCAAGTCAAAAGAAAAAGAAAGAAAAAAGTGAGTATATGGATGTATTTTTTACCAGATAATTCCTCATAAAGGTCACAGAGAGGCGGAGAAACGAATTCATACAGAAAGAGAAGGAAAAACATTTTCTCAGAGACAGATGTTGTTCAGTGCAAACCCCCGACTTTGAACCTCCTTCACCAGGCAGCGCTGCTGTCTGCTCAATTCACGGCTCATTAAATATGGATCAAATATGACCCAAACATTTGCAATTTAAGGCGTCAAGTCTGTGTGTCCACTGAAATATTAAAACACGCCGAAGTAAGGAAATGGATCATTTAGACGAATTCCTGTGGAGAGCGAGCGTGGATGACGGAAGTGTGGATTAAAGAAATATATAATAATAATAAAAAAAAAAAAAAAAAAAAAACACTCTAGCCTCATGCGTTTTTTACCATCTAACCTCACCATTTACTTTTAATGTAGAATATTTAGCCTCACTTTTCCTACGGTATAAATGAAAGCTATAACATTTCTCCCGCTGACCATAAATCATTTAAAGATTAAATTTAGCTCTCACTTCTGAGTCGGCTCGCTTAATAGGTCAGAATGATAAAATGCATAAAGGAGCTGCAGCAGTTGCGGCGTTTGCACCCGCTCCGACCAAAGGGTCAGGTTCTGTGTATGGAAAATAGAAATAAAGGTAAGAAACAAACGGGTTTGACTGATCGTAACGGGCTAAGATAAAAATGGCTCCGTCAGAGCTTTTTTTTTTTTTTTCGACAGAACCCGAGACCAGAAATGACACGGAACAATATAATTCTAATAGAAAACGTGGTGAAAAATGTTTTCCGTGCATAATTCATGGAGTTTCTTCCACTACACGAACAGCAACATGTCAATTACACTGAGAATAAGTGCCAAAAACCAGGCTACTTGTGAATTCATGAAATCTTAAACAGTTGTTTTTTTTTTCATATATTTCTCCTCACCAGTAGCAATGTCTACGCACTTCTTCAACACTTTACATCAAATGAATATTTATACAGCGGCGTTTCTGTTCCATCTTTCAGTAAAAAAAAAAAAAATAAAAAATATACTGAAAGATGGATGCTGGCAGATGCTTTAGCAAACTAAGGCCCGGGGTCCAGATGCGGCCCGTTGAGCTTTTTAATGTGGCCCGCCATTGTTGTCAACATTAAATTATTTATTTGTTTTATCATCATACTACTGTCTTTCCCTGCAATAATGTGTTTCCCCAGTAGATGACGTCATAAAGGGTATTAGAAACGCAAGATTTTAGGTTTTATACGTTCTTTCTGCTCTGGACTGGGACCCGACTGTCCAATTACAGGACATGCCTGCTTAACTGTAGTCTCTCTGAACCGTATAATTCATGCTGTTCCTAAACTTCACCTGTAGCGCCCCCTGTGGCAGAGAGAAGTAGTGTCCTGTCAACCAAAATCAACCCAACTCAACAAACAGAACTTATTCCAAAAATGTAATCTTTCATAAAAGTTTCATTCTCAACAAATATCAGATATTAAAAGTTCATAACAGCAAAGGTTCTCGTTGGCGTTAAATCAATGACAAGATGTGTTAAGTTCTGCCAAAATATCAAGTGAAGTGCAAATACATGATGAAAACACCATCAATATTTCTCTACAAATCCGTCTTTAAAGTCATCACATTTCTGCAAAATGGTGTTTCCATCAGCAGAATTCTGAAGAACTTTTGACACCGGGTCACAATATGAAATGACAACTTAAGTCATGTTCATTCATCATTTTCATATCGCTCCAAGGTGTCGGCAGTTTCTGACAGAGCTGGTCTAATTCACTAGTTATTTCTTATTTTAGGGGATTTAAAAAGAAATCTGATTAAAAATGAAAATGAAAAACAGCAACTGGTGGTAAATGGTGTCAGAAACTTTAGATATCTGCTCATTCATTCTTCTTCATCTACTTCTCCGTTGCAGTCTCCACCACTGCCGCCCAAATCACACAGCTCCATACTATGGACCTTCCTGTGGCTGTTGAGCCCACTGGAAGTTATGTAGGTGGGGACGGTGCTATGTCCAGAGAACCTCAGTGTCAACCTGGCAGCTGGCAGATTAGAACCTGAAGTCCTGCAGATCCAAGTCTAGATATTTAGATACATATTTAATTCATCAAACCAGAAAACTTGTAGTTTTATAGCATTTATAGCATCAACTTCTGCAACGTTGTGCCACATATTTTTTTTCTGAACATGTCCAGGTTAACAGTCAATAAAACAAACACACTGATCTTCACTGGAAGGGACAATATAGAAGGGTTTATTTTTTATAAATAAAACTACTGAAATCAATTTATAAGTCTGTTCCCTCCTTAAGACGTCAACAAAATAATTAAATTTTTGTTGCCAATAACAAGAGAAACATTATCTATGTGATTTTTTTTTCTAATATAAAGGAGATGATGACGGACAAAAAGCTTCAGACCGTCTTTGTGGACCGGCAATTTCTATATGCGTTGGAGAATGACGTCTTGTCACTGATCATTTTTTCAGACTCAGACGTATGTTATTTAAATGATGCCTCCGTGCAGCAGTACAACATGTTGATGACAACACGGAGGGCTGTTATGTGACAGTGTGACTGCTGTGAGATTTACATTTGAAGCTATGGTGACTGCTGAGCCTCACTGCTCGGCAGATTGATTTTTTTTTTTTTTTTTTCACATTTGTCCTCAACAACTCTGCCGATAGGATTGATATTTCCAATAGGAGCGGGAGTAAAGGATGATCATCACAGTTATATGATGTTTGAGCATGTTTGGAATGACAGGTGCTCCTTCTACTGAGAGAAATATAAAGATATATATATATATATATATATATATATATATATATATATATTAAATTTAACCTTTATCTAACCAAGTGAATGTATTTATTTGTTAAGAAAACAGACACAAACATAAAAACAGATATTGCAACATTATAGCTTTAAATGACAGTGACTATAAGCATCTGGATTTGAAACAGAAAAATATATTTAGGTAGAGGGAAGGAGCTAGAAAACTAAGGCCCGGGGGCCGGATGCAGCCCGTTGAGCTTTTTTAATGCGGCCGGCCAGCCTTGTCCATCATTATACTCCTTTCTTTTCCATGCGATGCTTGTTGTTCCCCAGTAGATGACACCAGAAAGGCAATAAAAAAATTAGCACTTTAGAATTTATGCATTAGTTTTACCTACTATTTATCTAAGTTCCATCTTTCTACTCTTCTGGGACCTAATGTGGTCTGCGGGTCAAAAAGTTTGCCCACCTCTGAGCAGGGGCGTAGCCAGAACCCACAAAAAGGGGTGGGCTCCGAAAAAAAATCAGCGGGTTCCAACCCCAAAGTGTTATAGCCTGAGTTTGATAATGAACGTCATCCCTCGTTATGACATGGTCAACCCTCTCATTGGATGGGGCGGGCCTGACTGACAAGTGGGTGGGCCCATGCCTATGCCTCTGAGCTAGAAGCATGTTGTAGTATAGGTTGTTTTAAGTTTATGAACTTACCCACCTCCACCATCACCACATAAAATAACCCCCCCCCCCCCCCCAAAAAAAAAAAAAAAAAAAAAAAATTAACCCTATACCAAGGTTGGCAGTAGTGGCCCAGTGGTTAGCGGAGCAGAGATATTGGGTTTGCAAGGCTTAAAGTTCAAATCCCCCAGCTGCCCGGTTGCCACTGAGCCTCATCCCAACTTACATAACTTCCAGTGAGCTCAGCATCCACAGTATGGTGCAGTTTTCTTTGGGTGGCAGTCATGGAGAGCACTGCCCTAGCGACCCTTGGTGAATGAACTTCTACTGTATATCACTCACACCACTGTCTTCCTTCAAGACCATCGTCCTGCCAACATCAGCAGTCGTTAATGAGCTTTATTTACAACAATCGTTTCCGCGGCTTCTCCTTTAATATCTTGTTTGTTTTTTTTTTCTCTCCCGATCCCTGAAGCTTCAGGACGGCACCGTCAACAACACAATTTAACCGACAGAGAATGGTGATTTTCAAACACCCTCAGCCCTCAACACCCTGCACCAAGGAGAGAGGGAAACAAACCCAAAACAGGGCGAGATAAGAATAACTCTGTAGCTTTATTTGGACGATAACAGAGGAAGCTCAGAGGATCCGATTCAAGACTGACATAATCTGCTGCTGAGGGGATTCTGTGGTGGGAACTCTAGGCTTTAGATTAACAATCTGTCTGTTGTTTAGTAATCTGACGCAATGAAGATATTTTTAACTCTGTTTGACAACAATATGGAGAGACACACACACACGTCCATATGTCCAAACACTGGGTTTTAGCCACATGTTTTTTTTTTTTTAGCAAATCACAAATAAACCATCTTGACAAAGGAGTTAAACAGACCGTTCTTAGAAAATAAAAGATTTCCCACTGTCATCATACCAGTCTCACTAACACCTACTTTTAACACAGACTTTCATTTTGTTTTTTTTTTCTTTTTAATTTCTCCAGTGTTTGTAAACTGCTATGTTCAACTGTACACAATGGACAAAAACAAAATGACACTAATTATATCTTATTAGCACGTAATGTCTCACTGTTTTGGTCACAGCGTCTGAACAAAGTCTGTTTCATCGTTTCCAAAACGCTGACCCAGTCGGATTGTGTTTCTGGGTGTAATGAAAAAAAAAAAAAAAAAAAAGTATGAGTCAAAAAGTTCTAGGACAGATCATAATTTCTTCGATTATTTTCAACAGCCATTTTCAGGTCAACTTGTTCTTTTAC
>JAFBJS010001070.1:483019-496498 GCA_016785265.1 Paraplagusia blochii | reverse complement strand
CACACACGTCCATATGTCCAAACACTGGGTTTTAGCCACATCTTTTTTTTTTTTTTAGCAAATCACAAATAAACCATCTTGACAAAGGAGTTAAACAGACCGTTCTTAGAAAATAAAAGATTTCCCACTGTCATCATACCAGTCTCACTAACACCTACTTTTAACACAGACTTTCATTTTGTTTTTTTTTTCTTTTTACTTTTTCCAGTGTTTTTAAACTGCTATGTTCAACTGTACACAATGGACAAAAACAAAACGACACTAATTATATCTTATTAGCACGTAATGTCTCACTGTTTTGGTCACAGCGTCTGAACAAAGACTGTTTCAGCGTTTCCAAAACGCTGACCCAGTCGGATTGTGTTTCTTGGTGTAATAAAAAAAAAAAAAAAAAAAAAAAAAGTATGAGTCAAAAAGTTCTAGGACAGATCATAATTTCTTCGATTATTTTCAACGGCGATTTTCAGGTCAACTTGTTCTTTTACCGAATATTCACTTCACAGAAAAAGGCAGGACACAAACGTCCTCTGCAGAAACACTTTCAGCTCTGCCTGCTGAAATATTACTCAGCTCTGGGAACGGCTGAAAATTAAATATCAAGGGGGACACGGCCACTTCAAAGCCTGGGCTTTCTAAGCAACTAAAAGAAAAAATCTTCTGAAATATCTAAAACTTCATCCGGTGCTATCTTTGACAGGCACTAGCACTTCGCAGCGTAATGAATCTTTCATTTTCACTTCCATTACGGTCTTCGAGGCAGCTTTGAAATACACCATCCCGAAAAAAGGAGGCTACTTTGGTGCCAATAACCTTGGACACGAATTCCAAATAGATTAAAAAGAAAAAAAAACAAAACTTTGTAGGTTAATGCTTATACATTAAAAAACAAAGGTAGATACATCTTTTTTTTTTTTTGTTCTTTGGTATTGGTTGATAATATAGTCTCTCAACAACAATATTTCTATAGTTCATTCTGATTTTTCATAAGTCTGAGCAGATTCGCAAACATCCAGATCATGATATCCAAAACGTTCAAGGTGTGAAGTGTTGTTTTAGTCACACCTTTTTTGGGACAGAAACTGCAGTTTTCTTGTCACATGTCCATATGCCATGTCCAATGGGAGTTTCTGGGACACACTTGTCTAGAGGAGGAAGCAGCCTTTGGATAAACCAGCACTACTGGATTCAAGGACAGATGGTCCAGACTCTGAAGGTGTCAGTGTGGCTTCACCGAAGGCCGGGCCTCGTGTTCTGCTTTGTCTCAAGGATACCTTGTCTTCTTTCATTGGGTTCCAGTGTATGATGAGTGCTACATGAATAACTGAAGTAAAAGCAATATTTTACTTTAAAAATGTGTGTTGTTAAAAGTATTCTGTCCTTGAAAGTCACAGATGTGTTCAAATACACCTTTTTTTTTTGTTTGTTTTGCAAAAATTTCTGTTTGAAAAATTGACAGTTTGCACAAAACTGTCTGAACTGAGGCTGACAAAAGAACTACATCAATGTATGTTCTGTCTTTGTACTTTCACTTAAACGGCTCTTGTTTTTTTTTTTTTTTTTTTAAGTTGTTTACACCATATCTTTTCTATGGATGAGTTCAAAATGGACAAAGCAAAAAAACTGCAAAATATATCTAACGCCGAAAAAGTTGCACAATATTGCATAATCTTTATTTTTTTTTTTACTTTTTACTTCTTGCTACTTTATGTTTTACACTTCTTTCGCTACTGTGGCCACACCCTCATCAGCAGCTGTTTAGTTCTCACTGTACCGTAAAGTAGTCAAGGATACAAAAAAACAATCTTTAAAATAAAGCAGAAAATAATTAACAGCTGCTTCCACAGGCACAAAAATGAGTTGTGCCCGTAGTGAGCTGAGATCCTCGTCTATCTTTTGTCAATCACAAGGCTCTCCCTTCAAAGGGCTCAACGGCCCGTAGGGAGAAGGAGAAAAAAAAAAAAAGAAAAACTCTGAGAGATGTCATCTCTCTTCAAAGGCCTCGGCAGCATTTCCCATTCCTTCATCTTTACATTTAAATCACTGACAGTGTGTCAGAGTGGTACACAGCATGTCACAGAGTTTGGCAGGAGATGATCCGACTGTGTAATGGAAATACAATACAGGACCATGGAGTACAACTGTGGTGGAGGACGCTACAAAACTATCCGGCACCCACTTTAGATTTCAACCCCGAACGGCTCAGAAATTCCAAACAGTGTGAAAGTTCAGGAAGTTGGGTTCCGCTCCTGCTCGGCACTACAGGATACGTTCAAAAAAGTACTTTTGTATTTTAGGCTGGAAGTGTTTTCTTTATTGTGAGCTACACACAAGGCCGTGAGACTGGGGTGGACGGTGGGGTGATGCTGCTATGCTATGTGTTCCTCCATATTTTTACATTTTTGATGATTCATTTATATATTTGATATTATAATAATTAAAATATCATGCTATTTATATTTAGTATCATATTTACCATATACTATCTATACTATGACACTAATATTCGAGTATTACAAGAAGTAAAAATGCAGCCACAACCTAATTTTCACATTCTCGCTACATGTTCAAATGAATTTACATTTGCTAAAAGTGGTTCGTCGACAGTGGTGGCCCAGCGGTTAAGGAAACAGACTTCGGTACGCAATGGTTTTAGGTTCTAATCCACCAGCTGCCAGGTTGCCAATAATGGGCTCTGAGCAAAGCATCATCCCAACCCACATGGCTTCCATTGGGCTCACCGCCCACACAGTATGGCGGCTCACAGCAGGGTGTAGTGTGATCTGATTGGCAGTGATGGAGACTGCTGTCCCCGAGATCCAACACGGGATAAGAGGATGAAGATGAATGAATTGTCCTCTCAGTAATGTGGCCTTGATAATCTGGGACAGGGTTCACCATTTAGTAACATGAAGAACTACTTATTGGATACAGACCTTCCCAACAATGTAATACTAAGAGGTTCTGAGACACACAATGGTGACCACTCTACTTGCCTTTAGAATGTTGCATTACCTTGAACTGATTTGACAAACACAACAAGAGTACAACCTATGACCATCTTGGTTAACACCCCGCAGGCACCTTAGATAATCCATTCATTTCTAGCAAATATAGTGATTTGTGCTCCTGCCTTGATGAGATGAAGAACGAGAAGAAAGGCAATACAGGTAGCGGTTGAATTCCCGAGGCTGGGTTTTTGAACCAGGGCAAACTCCTGTGGACCAGGATAGGGGCCAGGTCAGGGGCAGATGGGTAGGTAGGTAGGTAGGTAGGTAGGGTAGATAGATAGATAGATAGATAGATAGATAGATAGATAGATAGATAGATAGATAGATAGATAGATAGATAGATAGATAGATAGATAGATAGATAGGTAGGTAGGTAAGGAGGTAGGTAAGGAGGTAGATAGATAGATGGCCGGAGATAGATGGACGGACGGACGGATAGATAGATAGATAGATAGATAGATTTTAGATTTTAATATGGTACTTTATCAACACAATCCAGGAAAGAACAGAATCCAAGAATGATTTCCTAAGTTTTAGTGGAGTGTAACAGCTACACTGCGGTTGTTTGCTTTGTACTGATGTTGGATCACATCTGTTGTGTACCATGTTTAATAATTTGACTTGTTGTCAATCTTGACCTTGCTGATAGATAGATAGATGGATGGATGGATGGATGGATGGATGGATGGATGGATGGATGGATGGAGGGTAAGTAGATATATGGATGAACGGCAAACGGACAGACGGATGGACGGACAGACAGATAGACAGACAATGGATGGATGGATAGATGGCTGGACGGACGGACGGACGGACGGACGGAGAGACAGACAGACGGACGGACGGACGGACGGACGGACGGACGGACGGACGGACAGACAGACAGACAGACAGACAGACAGACAGACAGGTAGGTAGGTAGGTAGATAGATAGATAGATAGATAGATAGATAGATAGATAGATAGATAGATAGACAGACAGACAGACAGACAGACAGACGATGGATGGATGGATGGATGGATGGATGGATGATAGATAGATAGATAGATAGATAGATAGATAGATAGATAGATAGATAGATAGAAAGACAGGACATGTCTTTTCAAACCATGATGATTTTTTGTTTCAGTGATTCTGTGATTGTATATTCACCCACTGTATTTACAGAATCCTCCCTGAGAATTTGACCAGACTGACACCAACCCGGCGAGGCCCAGGTATATCTCCAAAATACTCACTCCATGTAGTAACACTTGGTCGTTGCCACTCCACACAGAAACTGCAGTAATTAAGTGTATTTGGTTGTGATTGCCGGCCTGGTCCTTCTCAGCATGCACACAGCTGTTCCCATGTCTGTCGCTGAGGATTACTAAATGAAGTGTGTACACCCACTCGGACATGGAACTGGTGTTGTCATGGTGACAGAGAGTGCGGAGTGATCCCCCACTGCTCGCTGAAGCCGAGTCTTTAAGACCCGGTTTGCACATCATGTCTGGTGACTAGCAGATACAGTTGTTTTTTTTTTTTTAACAATAATAATTCTCTCTATCAAAGTGGATTAAAGATGTCTTCTTGATTATCCATGCTCTCGGTTTTCAAAGGGCTTCTTTTTGTCTTTTATTGCGAACGCCACTGAGATTCTGTCATATTTAAGCAAACTAAGAGTGGAGAGGGAGAGAGGAGCGTTCTTAAGGGCGACGACACAGAATAATGAAAAAACAACAGGATGTGTTTTTGATGTTGGGAACTGCCGTGGGGTTCCAAATTAACATCAGAAAAACTCAATTCTTTTCACTTGAGGAACAACAACAAGACCCGTAGCTTCTCTGCCAAACTCCTCAATAAACTTTTATCTACTGCATCGCTGCTGCACATCTGCTGATCCACAAACTCCTCAAACATAAAGCTCCCCATAATCACTCTACTTCCTATTTCCTCAATCTCCTCCACACCAACGCTTCTCATTGCTTTCCAACTTTCTTTTCCATCCGCACCTAAACGAACGTTAATCCCGTGGCTACAACCCAACGTCTAGAAAAAAAAACTCCCTGAATCAGACTGTTGTGATGGAGATTTAGATAACAGGAAGGTTTCAAAGATGTGTTTTATTAATTTATCTTTTGTATTCTGCCAAAGCAATTATAACACGACACTCTTTTTTTTTGTCCTTTCCCAGAGAAAACAGAAACATTTTCTGTCAGGTACCATATATGTGACGATCCAGATACTTGATCCAAAAAATGTGACAGGAATTCTCTGCAAATGTAAACATGATTATTATGATGATAACAATTTTATAACGATTATAATTATACTTTGGGGTATTTTTTGAAATATTTGGGAGAATTCCGAGAATGGCCATAAGTAAGTAGGTAGGTAGGTACATAGGTAAGTAAGTAGGTAGATAGGTAGGTAGGTTGGTAGATAGGTAGGTACATAGGTAGGTAGTTGGGTAGGTATATAGGTAGGTAGGTAGGTAGGTAGGTACATAGGCAAGTAGGTAGGTAGATAGGTAGGTAGGTTGGTAGGTAAGTAGGTACAAAGGTGGGTAGGTAGGTAGGTAGGTAGGTACATAGGTAAGTAGGTAGGTAGATGGGTAGGTTGGTAGGTAGGTACGTAGGTTGGTTGTAGGCAAGAAGGTAAATGGGTAAGTAGGTAGGTATGTAGGTAAGTATGTATGTAGATAGGTAAGTAGGTAGGTTGGTAGATGGGTAGATAGGCAGTAGGTTGGTAGGTAGGTAGATAGATAGGTACGTAAGTAGATGCGTAGGTAGGTAGGTAGGTAGGTTGGTAGGTAAGTAGGTACAAAGGTGGGTAGGTAGGTAGGTACATAGGTAAGTAGGTAGGTAGATGGGTAGGTTGGTAGGTAGGTACGTAGGTTGGTTGTAGGCAAGAAGGTAGATGGGTAGGTAGGTAGGTATGTAGGTAAGTATGTATGTAGATAGGTAAGTAGGTAGGTAGGTAGGTTGGTAGATGGGTAGATAGGCAGTAGGTTGGTAGGTAGGTAGATAGATAGGTACGTAAGTAGATGCGTAGGTAGGTAGGTTGGTAGGTAGGCCTCCTGAAAGCGGGCCCAGAATTCCTGACACATTTAATACCTGACTGAAGGAACTATATCTGGATCATCACAGCTATAGTACCAAGTTTCTCTGAAGAAAGTAAATGAGTCATGTCCTAATAGCTGATAGCTGAAAAAGCCAGAAAGCCAAAAACACCCTTTGAGGCTATCACATTACCTTGATAATAATAATAATAATAATAATAATAATAATAAGCCTTTGCTTTGCTTGTTGCTGTAAACCATGGTTCACTTTCTGGGCAAGTTTTGATCCCTTTTAAGGCAGTTGGCTACCTGTGGGCTCACCAATCCCAGAAAGGGTCACTAGATGGAGCAGTGTGATTTGGGTGACAGTTATGGAGACTATTGCCCCTGCAACCTGGTAATAGATAAGCAGATCTGATAAGTAGATGAAAATGTATCGACTTGAAAAAGAGTTCATAATGATAATTGTTTTGGTACTATTACTATTACACTTGGGGATACATTAGAGAATATTTGGGATAATTACAAAAAATATCTATCTGATAGAAACTTCAATAAAGGCCTGGGATTTCTGGCACATTTAATACTGGTCTGACTCAAGTATCAGTATCATCACAGCTATGGTCCCTTATTTCTCTGAGGGAAGCAAACATGTGCCATGTCTTCATAGTTTTGGCAAAAATCAAAAAAAAAAATGAAACACACTTTAACGCCAAGCTATTAATAAAATGCCTTGATAAAACACTTGCCTTGAGTTCCCCATTAATAATAAGAAGACTTATTTTGATGACAAACACAAGTGAACTCTGACACTGATGACACATTTGGGTATTTTCCACGTCGTACGGTAGATGAATAATCCGTGTTTTACTGTACTCTACTGTGCCTGTACAGTAGAGGGTGAGATTTATACATTCCGTTCCCGGTTGCTTGCGCGTGAGCATGTGTGCCTGTCACGGTGAGTAGGCATGTGGCCCATACTGAAGGTCAACAGCTTCAGAGTAGTGATGATAGTTTTGTTGTACACATGCTGTAAGGAGTGAAGTGTCTTCTGGGACACCAGGGAGGAGAGTTAAGACAGAGGGAGGAAGTCATCGAGCAGCACCTCCAGCTGTTTCCACTGCTCTGGGCTTTCCATAACATTCCTACAAGCTTGAATGAACTGCCAGGTGACGCTGCTCTCACAACGGATCGCTACTTCTGATTCTTGCTCTTTTTCAGCTTCTTGAAGCATTTCCCTGAATGCTCTGAATAGGGTGTGAAAAACGGAAATGGAGGAGCTGCGCCTGAGGTTTAACAAAACAGGCAAAGATTCTTTCACGTTTGTAGACAAAAGAGCGCAACAAGATAAGACTCTTCATGGCGCGAAGCATTGTAGTCTGTACCAGGGGAAAAGAGCATAATGTGATATTGACATGCTTTGCTATTGGGAAAAAAAAAATACAATTCTAGGTTCTACAATGGATTTTCTTTTTTTTTTTTTGCCAAAAAGACTGACAAGGGCTGCTTTTAATTTAGGATTTGACATCACCTTGCCTGTGAGTCATAGGTTGAAATGTTACATCAAGAAAATCAGGAAACACCCAAAAAATCTACGCAGACTACACCTGATGAAGGAACGAGTTGAAAGTGAACAGAACGATACCAAACTTTCTCTGATATATGTTTGCAGTAGCAGCAAATTTATCCAAGATTGTTTTGGTCACGTTGCACCACCAATGAAAATGTGACTTAAAGCACCATACCAGGAAATATAACAATCTTCTAGTTTCAATGTGCTCACAAATAACTTACTCAACATCAACCCTGTGCCTGTTTAGTTGAACACATCTCATTAATTCTTTGAGGGCAACTGGATGTTGGTTTCTTGAAGACGTTTTACTCGTACACTAGTACTATGTCCAGTTGCCCTCAAAGTAATTATTTTTGGATAAATTACCTCAATGACACCTACACAGACACATTATTATCATTATTGCCAGGAATTGAAGAAACATTGATTTCCTTTAACAGTTTTGTATTGTTCCCTTTTTCTAGTTTTAAAATGCTGTCTGCTGCCCCCTAGTGGAATAGTTTTTAATTGTGCTAATATATAGAAAAGGGCTTCTTTATTATTTCCTCTTGTCCCCCTAGTGGACTAAAAAGTTATTTACACACCCCAATTCCAATGAATTCAAATCCAGTTGAGAACCTGATAACTTGCATATTCTTTATTTTTAAAGAACTTTAAGAGTTGCTGCCACCTAGTGGCTGGATGTATCTTATCAGGTACATTTATGTATGTCCAGCAAGCCATGTTCGATTGAAAGGCCTCCCAGGCACCTAACAGCGGTCTGTTCAAGAAGTACTTGTTTATCATTATCCTTGAATGCATATTCATTTTCAGACCAATTAAATTTAATAGAATAGTTTGCCACTGGACCCCTGTTGAAATCTTAAGGCACACAAATATGCCGCAACCCTGTAATTGAGAATCCCTGCACTAACACACCATCTTGGTTTTGACTTCAGGAGGCAGACACTGTATTTTCCTCAGAGCCAGATAAAATTTTCTCATTCCACTTCAAGGAGAGATAACTTTTTTTTTTTATGACAGAGGCTTTAAAAGCAGCTGTTTGTTTGGAAATAAATGAGAAGCAAAGCAAACCACTCAGAGCTTCAATTAAGCCTTTTATCTCTGCCTCTGATCATCAGACACTGATGTTGTTCTGCCCCAACTTCAGCTGCATCTCATCATTCCTCTGATTTGGGCACCAAATAGCTGGGACGGTACATCATATATTCTTCAGGGGTCTGTGTAAGCAGGTCCTTGAACCGGGGTGGTGAGACTCATGAATCTTTTAAATGTCAAGACACACACACACACGAAAAAACACACACACACACACGGGCACAGCTGCAGGGAGCGGGAAACGATGTGGCCTTCACAGATGCTATTTACTATCATTTCAATTAAGACATATGTGCCCGATGTGGATTTGATGGAGAAAGACGCAGTGGGTGGAGAGATTAAACACACTCGCAGTTAAGCAACTTGTGCCACATGTTTTCCCAATAATCCTAATGACAGTAATTACAAAGGCACATTTATGTCTGTATTTGGGTAAACAAGGGTTAGGGAAATTGAATAAATAGTACTGAGAGGAACAACTGCATTTAGCCTCATGAATAAACACAGGCTCAGTGAAGTCACGCTGTTTACTGAGTTGTTTTTTTTTTTTTTACTGAAGTCAATTTGCTCTAATCCTGGATTTTTCTTCGTCAAATAAAGGAACGGAAAGCAAACCCCACGTTGCTGTGACAGTGTGATCCACACCACTGCACAACAAAATGTGACTTTGTGCGTTTAAACAGAGTGGGCGGCTCTGACAGCACTGGTGGACTCAAACCTGAAACCCTCTCCAG
Source organism: Paraplagusia blochii (assembly GCA_016785265.1). NCBI lineage: Eukaryota > Metazoa > Chordata > Actinopteri > Pleuronectiformes > Cynoglossidae > Paraplagusia > Paraplagusia blochii. The sequence continues at coordinate 487,041 of JAFBJS010001070.1, read as the reverse complement.
AGGGAAGTCTGCTTCCTTAACCACTGGGCCAACACTGCCTCACAAAAGGGAATCAAATGAGAAATAAATTAGGCAATTTCATTCATTCGTCCTCAGACGCACACCCCCACCAGTTCACAGGGGCATCAGTCTCCATGACTGCCACCCAAATCACACCACACCACATCCTGAGCCCAACTGCAAGTTATGTGGGTTTTGCACAGAGCTATGCTGAGAGCACCTCTGTAACAACCCAGCAGGTGGCGAACTCGAACCTGGAGGCTTCCAGATCCAGGTCTGCTTCCTTAAAGCACTAAGCCACCATTGATGTCCCAACAAGACATTTCTAACCTATCGTCTTCAAACTGCTATTATGCCGTTATTATGAAGATTATGTTGGTATAACAAAATAAGCTGTGGAATGAACTTGAAACTTATGTGTTAAGGGAATATGAGCCATTTTGTAATAATTTGTAAACAATGCAAAACAAATACAAACACAAAATGTCATTTTAGGTGAAATTAGCCCTTTTTGTTTTAGGAAAAAAAAAAAACTAGGCCATGTGTGTTTGCTAAAAATGGATGAAAAACACCATCACAATAGTTTTGTTGCAACTTAATAATAAATGAATGAAGACAATGCTGTAACTTAGTTAGATTATTCTTTTCAAAAGTATCCAAAAATGCCATTACAAATGCTCTGCCATTTAATACACAATAAACATTTCTGCTAATGCAAGAAAGACAACATTAGGGACCAAAAAAAAAAAAATTCTCAAAATATGTAAACATCATTGTAAGTCTAATGGAAGTAGAAATGGAAACATTAGCGTGAATGTAAACATTAGGCAGAAATAAAAACATCAGCTAAATACAATGTTACATAAAGTAAATGTGTTCAGAAGTGAAAAAAAAAGATCAAATTTAAACTTTAAGCAATAAACAGCAGATGTTACAGTAAGACAGAGTGAATGGTGTCAACATTAAAATGTTGTTTACCAAGAATTAGTTGTGCAGTTGTGGCCCAACGGTTAAGGAAGTGGACTTGGGTCCATAAGACTTCAGGTGCAACAAACCGCCAGGTTGCCACTGAGGTGATCTGATCATAGCACCATCCCAACCCACATAACTTCCAGTGGGCTCACCACCCACAGGAAGGCTCACAGTGGGGTGCTGTGTGATTTGGGTGTCAGTTGTGGAGACCGCTGCTGTATAAGAGGATGATGAAAGATCAGGCCCGGGCAATTACGTTGACTTCCGGCCACAGGTGGTACTAAAAACTGAAGTTGCGGGCCAGGTCAGTATCAGAAAGATTGAGTATTTGCGGGAACTAAGATAAATGATGAGTAAAGTACTGAATAAATGCAAAATGTCCAAATGCTTTAAGCGTCTTTGAGACCATCTATTGGGGAAATGCTGGCTTTGCAGGAAAAATACTGAAGGATAATGATGATATAAATTAAAAGAAGAATTTGGACAAGTTGGGCAGGCCCGGATTGAAACGCCTAACGGGCCGCATCCGGCTCCCGGGCCTTAGTTTGCCCAGGTCAGAGATAGAAGAATGAATAAATGAATGAATGAAGTTTATTTTACATTGGCCTCAACTATATTTCCTGAACATATTTTGATATTTTGTCAAAGCATAACACAGGTAGAACTAAAGCAACATTAATGACAGGCTGTTATATTGTAGCCAAGAGCAAAAAAAATAAAAAAATTTACTTAATGAGACTCTAGTTTGACCTTCTCTTTAAAAACTCTGCAGACGTGTCAGACGTGTCGACTCGAGTGCAACCACGCAGAAGGATATTTCTTTGTGTTTTTATATCTGAGTTTAAAGTAATATGATAATAGCGAAAGGCCCTTGAAAATCGTGTTATTACATAAAAAAAAAAAAAAAAGTTAAAGGCAGTTGAAGTGCACTGACACTCATAAAGCTGCAATAAGAACAAACCTGCAGAGGGCTCTATCATCTTGGGTTAACAGTGTAGCTCTCTCCCCGAGGCTGGAACGAGGTTGGTCTACATGCAAATACAAAATTGGTTATTTAATCTGGCAACGATCTGGAAAGTACACAAGCGTCTTCTCCGTGTAAATATCTGGGCTGTTTTTTTTTTTTTTTTTGTGAATCAACAGAGAGGAAAGGGACACATTTTTATTCACTCCGACCGCACTACTGAAGAAAGTCTAAACGCAGCTCTACTTTCCCGTCCCCTGCCCTCAAAACAACAGTTTCACATTATTTTGGATGAGCCGCTGACTGGTACCAGGGGAGAAGGGAGCATTTTTCATAACAGCTCTGCACTTTAACCTCTGTCCTTGCAAAATATAAGTTCAGCCACGGGTAGAAAACACTTTGAGGAGTAATTTTGAGACAGTCAAGGACTTAAAATGCCAGGATCAATCCCCAAAAAAGTTCAAGACTGGCGCATACGTGAGGTCAGTAAAAGGACCTGACTGTCACTCAGTGTTATACGTGATGACCAAGCATTATTTAGACACAGTCTTGGTCTTAGTAATTTGGACTGGGTCTGTGTCAATAAAAGTATTTTAACAAATCCCAAAAAAAATTTAAAAAAATAGATATTTTTTATTTAGTTGATTAAAACATAATGTGTTTTTTTTTACTTCTTTTCCTTTCACCTTGTCCCTTATTTAAAGGTTGCCAGAGCGAATAAACAATTTCCATCTCCCACTGTCCTCTATATCTTCTACTCTGACTCCTACTACCTCCATGTCCTCCCTCACTGCATCCATCACTCTCCTCTTTGTCTCCTACCTGGTAGCTCCATCACTAGGATCATTCTCCTACCAATGTATCCACTGTCCCTCCTCTGAACATGTCCAAACCATCTCAAATCATCTGTCTTCTCCAGCTTTTTCTCCAAACCTTCCTGTCTGTGTTGTAATATGTGTTAATATTTAATAACTACTTTATTATACTATCTATCTATCTATCTATCTATCGGTGGTGCCGGAGCGAAAGAGGGCAGTTCATTATGATATGGCCATTAAATGATTTCCTAAGTTTTAGTGGAGTGTAACAGCTACACTGCGGTTGTTTGCTTTGTACTGATGTTGGATCACATCTGTTGTGTACCATGTTTAATAATGTGTACCATGTTTAATAATTTGACTTGTTGTCAATCTTGACCTTGCTGATGAAAGTGTCTTGGATTCTGTTCTTTCCTGGATTGTGTAAATAAAGTACCATATTAAAATCTATCTATCTATCTATCTATCTATCTATCTATCTATCTATCTATCTATCTATCTATCTATCTATCTATCTATCTATCTATCTATCTATCTATCCGTCCGTCCATCCATCATTTTAGTGAATGTTTGTCCCAGTGTCTTCTTCCAAACCAAACAACAACAAAACCACTCAAGAGAGTGCAAGAACTCGAAGTGACCTTCAGGTTGAGCCGCAGTAAAGCAAGATGTTAAGTCTTTTGACTACTTCGTGCCACGGCGTCTCGTAGCAGCGGGTGACACTTCCTCTCTGTCTCCACAAAATAGACAGCCCACTTATCACCTCCTTTCACATTCGGCGTGCCACTCATTACTCATGTATTCATAGCCTCTGCAGTTTAATTACAAGTCTAATCACAACAAACTATCTCCTTCATGACTGAGCCAGCTGTGAGTCTTAGGGATTGGATGCAGCTAATCAGTTTAATGTTCCTTGTTTCTTTTTTTTTTTCAGGATTACCACTGTAGCTACAGAGATGACTGACAACAGCGTTGTAAATACAGGGGATACAACAAAATAAGAGCAAAAAGCTGAAGTAAACAATTTGTACCACTTAAAAAAAAAAAAAAAGATCTCCTGTGACTGCAAGGCTTAGTGTCTCAAATAAAAACCTTCATCATTTTCTATGTATAGTACATTACAAGGGTAAACAGGATATATAATCAAACAGTCAGAGTCTTGCAGGTCAATACAGCCCCAGGCCTAAAACAAAAAGTTTGTTGGGGAAGCAGGAGAACTTGGCTCTGTGAAAACATGAATTGACTAGGACCTGTCTCTTATACACATC
>JAFBJS010001070.1:457134-482722 GCA_016785265.1 Paraplagusia blochii | reverse complement strand
ATCATTATTATTGTCTATATAAAATATATATTTTTTATTTTGATAATAAATTATTATTATATTATTAATAACAACAACAATAATATTAATAATAATAATATAAATATATTATTATTATTATTATTATTATTATTATTAGTAGTAGTAGTAGTAGTAGTAGTAGTAGTAGTAGTAGTATTAGAGGTTACTGGCGTTTTTTTTTACCTCCATGTCCATACCACCACCAACATGTATAACATCCCACCCAACTTGCCAACCTGACACAACAACAACCACAACATTCCCAAAATGTTTGAATTCCTTTGGCTCTTCTCAAGTTCAGCGCGTGACCTCGCAGCGCTGACAGAAGAAAGAGTACCACGGGCCTATTTCTCCCGGAGACATCATTCCGTGCAACTGGGGTATGGCCCCATTACTGCTCCATCTGCAGGGGCCACCAGAGCAAGGCTGTTATCTGTGCCTGTTCAGGTGCCTGTGCTGAAAAAGCTGTGACAAGGACCCGTCCAGCTCGGGCAGCCTCTCAGGACAAAAGGTGCAACTCTGCCCCGCACTTCTACATATACACAGGCTGTTTATCTAGCACAGGATCAAAACTTCCCTGACAACTTTTGTTGGAAGGCCACACCGGAATAAATAGGGGTCACTCCTCTCAACCTTTCTCCAACCTCTTACTCCAAACACCCACTGAGACAGACTCAGCAGATGAAGAACGACTGTGTCCCGACTCCTCTGGGGAGGATGACTTAAAAAAAAAAAAAGGAAAAAGAAAGTACCAACCTAGCAGTAGTACACCTGCCACATAATACTACAAAAAACAGAGAACACACACATGCTCAGCGTTCTCAATGCCTGATTATGCCGGAAGGTATAAGAAACATGTCCCTATGGGAATACATTACTCGCTGTACAACACATGGCCACATGGTGCCTCTCAGATCAAACACACAGGAAATATTTGAAGTTACCACACGGTGAGTACAAATCCGCCTGGATGCCGATGTTCTGGATGGATGGTATAGTAAAATCTCATTAAGGTGCAGTGTTGGAACTGGGCCCAGCTCTGTATCATGTTCTATTTCCTGTCTTTCCTGTCGGTTTCTCTTTTCTGTTTCTGCCTTTACTCTGTCCATCCATCTTACGGAGACGATGTAAATCAAACGTGTTGGTCTGCTGAGGTTTGTGTGCAAGGAAACACAAGGTCATAGCAGCGGTGGTCTGCTCCCCACCTGCTTTACTACTCTTTTCTTTGCCGTCCTCTACGGGTTGATCACAAATAAAGCCATCTCTGCTCTATGCTGTGCATGTCTTCACTCCCTTTCCCTCAAAAGAGAAGGCCTCACCAGGGAGAGGGCATATAAACTCCTGCATTTTAGCAGCATAAAAAAAAAAAAAACGTGCTGAAATATATATGCATTCAGGCTGTTCCTAAGGGCCATGCTTAACTTGGACACTTGACCTTAACACTGTTCTACGCAAGCTGTTCAAAACTGCTGAAGAGACAGTTTCAGACAATGGACAATTAATGTTCTCCTCCCTTCAGGAGCAGCTTAGGCATCGGGTCACGTCAGATAAGGGAGCGTTATGTAACCAAAGCAATAAAATAGCCATTAATGTTGATATAATAATGTTGTGGAGTAAGTCAGGAGGTATCATGGAAGTGTTGGACGGGTGTTTTCATCTTTGGGGCAGGGAGGCGGAGGGCTGAGGGGGTTGGCAGAGTCCAGCCACCTTCTTGCTGAACTGCTCAGATTCATCAGATAAGCTGAGCAAACAGGAGATAAGGCATCGCTGTTAGATCTCTCAGCAGGCCCTGCGTTAATGCAGTTAATGGCAGCGGGCACTTTAGGGTGAGCTTTTGATGACACAGACAGCGCAGTGATGAGTCCATATGTTCCACAAACACAGGAGGCCCCGCGTGGCTGGAACAAACCCAAGTACTTTGAAGTAGCGTCGGACTAAGTGCAGCAGCGTGATGGACATGAGAATATCCTGTGTCTCTGCCTCTAGGTCCCCTAAATCATAACAGTCTATGCTCTGAAAAAAACATAGTCCCCTTTTGGGAGTTTTTTTTAGCAATTAGAGCCACATGCTTCCCAAACCTGCATCCTACTTTCATCAGAATGTTAAACTGAAGCGGTAATTCCAGGCTGCAGATGAAGGTTTGGCTTAGGCCTCTATCTATCTACCCTAACCCTCTTTCGCAAGTAAAAGCCACATGTTTCCCAAACCTGCTTCCCACTTCCATGAGAATGTGGAATTGAAGCAATAATTCAAGGCTGCAGATGGAAGGTCGTCTTGGGTGGAGTGGATTTTATTTGCAGCCAACACAGTGGATGAGTTTAGGTTGTTGAATGGACACAACAAAAGGAAGAGACCAGAATCTTTGAGGTGACAAACAGACCAGCGAGAAGGATATACAATCATGAAACCCCAGTGCAGGGGACATCAGTATGAAGAGGGGGAAGCTTTCAGCCTCAGGCTGCACAAGCTGATCTTAACAATCAGCCATCAGTTTCACCACTGCTTGGAGGAATCATTTAACCCAGAGTCTGGAAGCACAAGAACAGGTATCTCTTTTTGTCAGAGCCAACAGATGCTAATGACTACGGCTGTGATGACATTTAAAATACGTCTCACCGTATGAGTTTACTTTCAAGTTGAAGATTTAAAAAAATAATAATAATAATAAAAATAGAAATCCATATAAATAGAAAAAAAATGTGAGGAAAAAAAAATGAGTTTTTTTTTTCTGACAGAAGGGTATTAGTCTCATCAGTCAAAAAGCATTTCCTTCACACAAAAACACATCTGCAGAATGAGTCAGACTGGCAGGAGGTGTGTTTATTTTTAAGTAATAAATTCTCAGACTGTAGGTTTCATCTGAAAAGACCAATCATTTAGATGACAGACTGAAGAACGTAGGCAGAATGTAATGTAAAAACTTAACAAGGCTAATAAGCTCAAAAAGTTCACAATCTTATCCGGCAAAAGTTTAAAAAAAAATAAATTATTGGTTTCACTCTTGAGAAATTCCAACAACTGTGGAGGAAGATGAACCATCATTTTTTTTTTTTTACATTTTATTAATTGGATAACATTTCTGAAAGGGATTAGAACAGGGATGTGATAACTCTGCCTTGGGGGGGCTACATGTGGCCCGTTTGGCTTCCTAATCCAGCCCACCAAGGTTTTCCCAATTACCAAGTAATTAATATTTGTTATCATGATGACTCTGCCTTTTCCTTGAAATTCCCACATTTTCCAAATTAAGGTGTGATTAGGATACACAGGATCAGGAATGAGGTGATTAGAGGGACAACACAGACAGGAAGGTTTGGAGAAAAAGCTAGGGAAGCCAGATTGAGATGGTTTGGACATGTTCAGAGGAGGGACAGTGGACACATTGGTAGAAGAATGATCCTAGAGATGAAGCTTCCAGGAATGAGACAAAGAGGAGAATGATGGATGCAGTGAGGGAGGACATGGAGGTAGTTGGAGTTGGGTTGAGGATACAGAGGACATGGGGATATGGAAATTGTTGACACTGTGGCAACCCCTGAAAAAAGGGGACAAGCTGGAGGGAGAAGTAGAAGAAGACAAAGAAGAAGATTGCTTCGAAAAGGTTAAGGGCAATTTTGAATTTCAACCTTTATATATTACTGCAATTCATCCTAGTTCACATTAAAGCTCCATCTGTCTGTCCCTGACACATTTCGGCCAAAAATCAAACATGCTGTGATTTTTTCAAATCACTTAGGGATACTAGCTAGTCAGCTAGTCTGGCATCACTCATTAATTCTTTCACCGTCATCCACTTTTCTTTTGCCGGCTTGCAGGGGAAGTAGTTCCTACAACTGCCACCCAAATCACACACACCATTCTCTGAGCCTTGCTGTGGGTGGTGCAAATTATGCAGGTGGGGACGGTGCTAGGTCAGAGCACTTCAGTGGCAACCTGGCAGCTGGTGGATTTGAACCCGAAGCCTTGCAAGACCCAAGTCCGCTTGTTTAACCACTAGGCTACTGCTGACATCTTTATTTGTAATAATATATGAATAAAACAAATTAAATTCCTAAAAAAAAATAACTACAGCTCTATCCAAACACAATAAGAACATGACTACAAGAGCAATAAGATAGAAATCAAGCATCTACACCTGTATCTTTAAGGATGTGTTCACTTACTGTAACCGGTCATGTAATATCTTTGCAGGAACTTAGTTTGTTTGACTCCTTCTCTTTCATACACTCAACATCACCCTGTCAGTGGTATTACTTCAAAGTTAAAGAGTTTAGAGACCATTACAGCCTAACCTCCAAGGGGAAGAACGTACAATATTACAGAGTGAGGTCAGCAGGTGCATAACGGTCGGCGAAACTCTGCACACAAAATGCAGCCAGTACCGAGACTAGCACAAAAAGTCAGTGTCGGGAACCTTAATGACATTGGTCTCTGCGGTCCAGCAGCTGTGACCATCTTACATCACCAAGAGTTGGTTCTAAGCCACCGGACGGGAGACGGAGTAAAAGGAAACAAGTCTTTTCACATTTCTCTCTGTGGCAGTTTGACAGACACGTCCAAGTTTTGAAAACAACCAGAAAACTTTCACCTGCGTCGACGGCAACGGCAAAAGGTTTGGCACTGATCCCCGAAACACAAATCTTTGGACAATTACAGGTGTAAACAGTTTGAAAAAAGAGTCGTCCTGATCTCTGCACAGCCACGCGGACGAAAGGTTGCAGTGGATTTCTTCGATTTGTAAGACACAAATAATCTGCAAAACAGCTCTGACATTGACTACTAAGAAACATTTTCATCTGGAGGCCTTTCAACCACTGTCAGTAATAAAATCTTACAGGAGAAACACAGAGTTTTTAAGTAGGGATGTGCTTTGAGTGCTGAAACAGGAGGTAACACCCAATTAGGCCCATGAACCAACAGTGAAATGATTGGAAACCACCTGCAGAGTTGTGCTGTTGGTGGCATGGGAACTTAGTCTGCTGATCAGAACTCTCCCCGGTTTTCCTTTTAACAAAGCCCTGAAGTCAATCCAGGTGAAACAAGAGTCTTGTAAAAGTAGAGAGGATTGTTTTTTTTTTACAGCAAAGCTACAAAAAAAAAGAAGAAAGAAAGAAGAATCAGATTTTCAATCCAAACTAAAGCAGCCAAAACCACACAGATACATCAGGCAGATGTTGCCTCTTCAAAGTGAACCTGCTCTGGTTGTGAAGCGAAATGATGAAGCGCAGGTGAAAAACACTGCACACATCAGTGCCGCCGCTCAGACGGACCTGAAAATAGTTCTCCACACCTGACTGGAGCGACAGAGATGGAATCTAAAGTCTGGACAGCAAATGTCGGCCTGCCTGCACACCTCTGGACAAATGATGGATACGGACGGGCCTTCACGCTCGGGGGCCCTGCGGCTGACAATTATAGGACGTGAAACGGGAAGTTAAAGATGATGCAAGTGGTAAAAGATGAAGACGTTTTTATGGCATCTTTAAACAGTAAGAGGGAGTGGGGAAAAAAAAGGAATAAAGTGACTGCATTTGGAAAGTGGCTCATCATACAGTTGGTACATCTGTCTGTGACAGATGTTGGATTTTGTAATCTAGGCAAACGGGCTTTGTGGCACAAATCTCGGCAATTTGCAAAGTTTTACATAATAAAGGGGTGTAATAAAAAGAAAAAGAGACTGGATCAGAACCAGTGGGCAAACTTTTATCTGCCCACTGGCCCATTTTTTTCTCTGGAAATATCTTCTGCATATATTTTTTTTTTTCCTTAAGTGTTCCCAAAATTGCAGGAAATAAATATTCAATCAAAAAATAAGTTAATAATTCTTATAAGAATGACTGCAGCTTAGAAGAACATTACGGACTATATATGGTGTTTATTATTAATTTTAGGAATAAAGAAAAAATATTTACCTCTGTTCAGTGCATACAAATAATATATATATACAAACACACACATATATACACACACACAGTATATACATGTGTGTATATATATGAATATATATATATGTGTGTGTGTGTGTGTGTGTAAATCACCTGTTGTCCATTAGAATTAAATATTACACATTTATATTAATAGAAAAAAAAATACATGAATTGAGTGGAACACATCTTCTTGTTGTCTTTATGTATAGAAAAAGTGACAATTTTCCATTGTGACACAACACACCATCGCCCACATTGAAATTCAACATCCGTTAGTTCATGCGTGAGCAAACTAAGGGTTAAGGGCCGAGTGTGGTCTGTTCAGCTTTGTCATTTGGCCCGCCAAACTTTTCCAAATGATACTGAATAATTGGTTGATATTGTGTTGTTTGCGTTTGTATTAGTAATACAGTATCTTCAAGGTATTTTGCAATGTTTTTATGAGCTTTTAAACTTGACTTTTTTTACATGAAATGTATCTACGGTCACACAAACGCTCCCTCTCTCAGCTCCTAAGCTGACTGCTGTGTCCACATGAGACCAGTTGTGGCCCAAGAGTGAAAAAAAGTTTGCACAACCCTGACCTAAGTGGACAGTGGGGAGCTTTAACAGCCCAAGGCAGCAGTGTCATAATCAGTTCAACTCAGTGGTAACACGTTAGCTTTGGGACCCGGTCCTGAAACCCTGTGGACCCAAGTCTGCTACCCTAACCAATTGTTCACCAGCGCCCCATGGTGACTCAACAACTAAATAAAGACTGACTCCTACTGTGCATCATGTGGGCTGCAGCACAATATGGAACCAATAAAGGGGCGAAGCGTTGCGAAGGCATACATGGAGTCGGAGTGTAAACAGAGATACAGGAGTAATGATTCCTCAGCCCACCGCAGCTGAGCAAGTACCGACATAATTCCTTTTATTGAACACTTAGAGGCAAAGTATACAATAAGAAATGAAGTACTACGTGTCTGAGGAGATCAAATCTTATTGGTTGTTTACAAAGTGCCGTTCCACCGAGTCTTCCACCAAGACTCTTGATCAAAGACTACTCTTCCTGCACTGACAGTGATGCGATGTGTAAACAGTGAGCGCCGTAGTAACTGTGTGGGTGTTTGTGTGAGGAAAAAAACTCCAGGCGGCGTCCCTCTCCCGGGTTGATGCTCGGATGAAGATTTTGTGCAAATACAGCATAAAACCTGTGACGGCGTGCTTAATTATTTTGGGCTGTATCCGCCCCGGCCTCTTGCTGGTGGTACCCAGCGGTGCCTGTCTCTCAGGGGGCAGGGGTAACTCTACCATCTGGGGGTATGTCTACCCCCAGCCTTGTTAGCATAAATCTAACTACGTTTTCATGGAATTACCTCGGAGACATCGTCAAAATCCACTCAGATCCGTGGCGATGGTGAGTACTTCACCTCACTGCAGTGCTCATAAATAAACAGATAGCATTGCACGTTTTGCGCCGCACTATCTGCAGCAGGAAGGGGGAAAATGTTAGGAAGCCTCGGTGGACGTGGAAATGAAATATGAGAGTGTGAAATGGGGGGTAGATACATCGCTTGATGTTTTCTTTAAGCATCTGCTGAGGTGGGGGTGTGACATTGCTGAGCTAGGCTACGGGAAGGGCACAATGTCTCCCAGATGGCTCAGAGAAGGGAAAGTTTCTCTCACACGTCTCTTCAAACAACTGGAAATAAACAGTGGGAGAGTTTATTTCCTCAAACGTCCAATGCTCCTTGCAGTAAAAAAAAATATATTTTCCAAACCGGTGTTGATGAAGAAAGGTCACGCTCACAGAGCTCCAGGTCTCCTTGCCCTGCTGTAAGGAAAATGGTTTTCTCCTGTTTGACTCCCACTGTGCTAAAGGAAGAGGCAGGTTGCCTGATGATGGCAGGAGCCCGCCAGAGACTGGGAAATAAATCCTTTAACAGGTGGCCTGCATGGAGGGGAAGGGCTAAATCAGCAGCACACCTTCCTGCTGCTGGTGAGGTGCACCGTCTTACGCGCCCTAATTAGTCTGTTAAAGCCTTCGCTCTCACCAACTGCCCTTTACTCACCCTCCAAGTCCCGGAAGCAACACAAACACAAATGTAAACAAGAGCCTGATTGGCCTTCACTCCACTAATACACCACTACCGCAGATGGTGACGTGAACGATTGGCGTCATTTCATCCGTTAAGACGTTCGATCTCCATTCTCCGTCCTGCTATGCATGCGCCGCGCGCCTTCATTCATTGATCCCAGCTTCTGAATGATACCAGCCATTTTTCGGCCCTTGACTCCATGGGGAGATCAGCCATGTGTAGTTTTGTCAGTCTCTGTAGCTTAGCAACTGAGCATTACAATGAAAGAGACCCGCGCTTGCAGTGGTTGCTAGGGAACTGCTGGAGAGTGTTTCCACTTGTGGACGACGCTTCGATATATCAGCCTCTAATGGCTCGGGTCTGATGGAGCTCCGCCGAGAAGGAGATGAGGGATTGGCAGGCGGACCGTGCGCACCATTTCACCAGCTATACCGTACGTCACAGTCGACGAGTCTCCAGAGTCCCACGCATCAACACGCATAACAACAAGATTAAAATGATTGCAGGATTTTCTCCTCAACGGGGAACCATTTGCATAGAAGTGGAGAGTGAATAATTGAGAGGTGTGGGAGAGACCAGGGTGGCTGAGTTGGGATGAAGGGATGCATGCCTGCCAGCCAAATCCATTAGCCAGGCCTTGCTTGGCTGCGACAGGCAGCTGATGGGAAGGCTCTGTTATCGGACACTAAAGGACACAAGGGCTGGCTATCAGCACGCCTGCCCTCTCTACTCTTTGCTGCAGGGGGAGTGAGTGAGAGAGACAGACAGAGAGAGGCACGGGAAAATGGAGACGAAAAGACAAACTGAGAAATGAACTGGAGAGGTTCAATAACAGAAAGACTAAAGAGGTGTTGCCCTGCTACAGCTTTATAATTGGCCTGCAAGGGCGCTCGAATGAGAAACTACTTATCGCACATAACAGTCACACGATATTCCTTGTCCATCTCCATGGCTGGGCTCAATTTAAGAGAGCACTGGGACAAATGAAGCGTCGGAAAAGAGGACAACATCTCTCTATTCAAGCCTGGGATAAAAAAAGAAGCGTTAGACAAATGTACGCCATGCACAAAATCTGTTGGAAGAGACTAATTTCCCAGGAGGATATCTTTAGTGGATAAGCTTAGCAGCTTTTTGCAGAGGACAACCTGCAAGACAAAATCTGCTGCTACCAGTGTGCACGCAGGCAGAACAGACAGCGACAGACAGGGGATGGTTCATTTTATGAAGGTGCAGATAGTGAAAACTTCCTTAAAAAACCCCCAAAAAACAGAAGCTTATATAACGTGTACTGTTTCAAGAAAATGAGGGACCTTTATTTGTGAAAGGGCCAAAAAGAAAAAGATAGTGGCTGAAATGTCAATCAATCGCAAAATTGGACACTGAGACAGGAATTATTACGTAGAAGTCATGCATAAAGGCCAAAATATAAAATGCTTTTATTGTTTTTTTTTTACATTCATTGAACTTTATTAATCCTTCGGGGGTTTCTTCTAAGGACATCATGCCTCTCCTTTAACCCCAGGGGGTAGCTAGCTAAGCTGGTACCCGGGGAGCAGAGTGTGGGGACGATACCGCGCTAAGGGCACCTCATCGATAACTTGGTAGTAGGAGGATTCGAACCGGGGGACTTGCGGACCCAAGTCCGTTTCCTTAACCACTAGGCCACCGATTGCCCCATCTATAGGGAAAAATGGACATTGAAGGAAAAGGGGAGATGTATAATCACATCACGAACCAATTAAATCATTTGGAGATGTTTGACAGTCCAGATTATAAAGCCAAAATGGCTGCATCTGGTCCCCGTGCCTTAGTTTTCCCATGCCTTCACTAGGTTATTCTTTTTATTAGCCTTCTAATTGGTGAGGTTTATTAATTTAGACACAGCATAAATTTTCAGACCAAACATGACAACCAGATGGTTTGATATGACAGAGATGAGAGGTTTAGAAAAGCCATGTTGGTGATGTTTTATTTAGTTTCTACATCTTCAGAAAGGAGAACGCTGTGACGCCGCTGTCGTCGTGTCAAACGTCCGTTCAATTAGAATGAAACTGTAAGAAAAATATATTTCCAAAGAATAAAATAAAATTCCATTTCGGCGTTTACAGCTCTGTCTTGCAGCATGGATCAGAACGTCCTTATGTTAATTTTACAAAATCGTCTGCATCTCCTTGTCCCCCACATTTGTCTTTGTCTCCTTTAGCTGTTCACTCAGTCCCTTTTGTGCAAGTCAGTGCGACACACAGCCAGAGCAGAGCTGCTCCAGTCAGATTTGTGCTGCACAGCATGGTGATCCTTGTAAAAGGAGACAATCAGACTGAGACATTCGCAAGAAAAGAGAGCAGCACCGACTGTCACAAGCCCGCAGCTGTATTCATACAAAATTTAATTCAGCTCCAAAAAGCACCAAGATTTCACACACACACACACACACACACACACACAAAAAAAAATCACATCTCCAAAAGTAATAAGCATCAAAGGAAAAAAAAAACAAAAAACATAACAATATGAGACATTGATTTGTGGGTTCCTGTCTAGTACTGGGTCTGGCAGCAATGAATTGGAAAAAGTCACCGAAATGTAAAAACACAACGTGTAAAATACGAAGTTATTATTTTTAACAAGACCAAAATGATGTTGTATAAAAGATGATTTACTCAGACAAACAGGGAATAAGTCAGAGAAGGGAAAAAAAAGGAGGACAGAGAGAAAAAAAAAACACACGTAGTGTATGAAAGCAATGATTGCAATGATTGTAGAATCTCAGAGAGTCAGCTGCTGTTATCAGAACAAAAATATGTGATGGCTCCCACAGAGGGGAGACAGGGAGAATGACACGGGGCCAAGTCAAGAGGCTACAGCTGCATGTGTTTACAGAGAGCGTCTGTCCCCTATCACTCCACTGTCAGTGCTGCTGTCTGTGACCTGATCAGACCTGTCAGTATGGAAACTATAGAGCAACCTGTGCTTCAACTCCACGATTAGACACGTCTGAACAGTACTTTTGTTTGGGGTCAACATTGATAATAAACATGTAATTTGGAGGAAAAGTAGTATGTAATATCTTATTCAATATCGGGTCTCAGCTGGCAGCAGTCTCCACAACTGGCACCCAAAACACACTGCACCCTACTATGAGTGGTGAGCCCACTGGAAGCTATACGGGTCGGGACGATGCTTTTCTTAGAGAACCTCAGCGCCAACCTGGCATCTGGTTGGACTCAAACATGAAGCCTTTGCAGACCCAAGTCTACTTTCTTAACACCACTGGGCCACCACTGCTGCCATAATTTGTTTTATGTGGAGCTTGGTATTTTATAATATATTATATAATATCATATTTAGGGATGAAACCAGGTAGGAGCCAAAGAGGAAGACCAAAAAGGAGATTGATGGATGCAGTGAAGGAGGACATGGAGGTAGTTGGAGTTAGAGTGGAGGACACAGAAGACGGGGGAGATGGAAATTGTTGACTCACTGTGGAGTCAACAAAAAAAAGGAAAAAGGGACACGGCGAAAAGAAAAGAAGAATATATTTAGGAATGATGTCCAATAATATCTGTCTGTCCATATTTTCTGATCCAATATTTGATTAATTACATTTATATATATATATATATATACATATATGTATATATGTGTATATATGTATATATATATATATATATATACATATAATATATGTATATATATGTATAAATATATGTATATATATATATATACATATACATATATGTATATATGTGTATATATATATATATATAAATGTGATACTGGCAAATGTGAATATCAGAATAACCCTGTAATATATATAACATATATATAATAACCATATAATATTGGAGAATATTATTTTTTATTCTTACAATGTGATATATTTCCAACAATTCTTTATTCTGTGATACTTAGAATTGCACTAACAATATCGTTTGTCCATCAATCTGTCCATGAGCAGTTTATAGTATTAATAAACTATTTTTACCTTTTCCTCTTATTCTCTAGTTAGTGTGATGTCAGAACCCGTGTCAGTAGAGTTCAACAGCTACACTAACATTGACTTTCCATCACAGCCGATTTATACCTGCTGTCCATAAAGTTTTCCCTCTAAAATAATAAAAACAAATCTAAAATGAAACAAAAATTCACCGTATTTTTGCTACTTATATTAGACGCGTCGGGACATTTTAGTCAACATTGGAAAAAAAAAAGCATCTGACGGAAAAATAAATTGGAGATAACAGGTGACACTGCGATACAAAGAGCTTGTTATTACCGAGCCACAGGTTGTGCATTTTTGCAAAGCCCCGAAGCCTCATTTGCATGTTTAATATTTAATCCCGGACAGGGGAGACAGGTCTTGATGTGGCCTAATGTGATGCCTGACATTGCCTTAGCCCTGTAATTATTTTCCTGACCTGCCCAACAATCATCTTCCCTCCAGTTAATTGCTAAAATAAACAAATCCTCAGGTGGTCTGAGTTCATTGGGAAATGATTCTGCATGCAGAGCAGCAGTGGACAGCCTCACCCTGAAGACTTAAGACCCCCCCTCACATTCCCTCCAGACACATCCCAATTTTTTTTTTTTTTTTTTTTTCAATTCCTGCTTCATGAGGTGCTAAATTACACTCTCCTCCGAAACAGCGTGAGTCAAAGACAGATTGATAATGATAATTGTTGGAAATGTGAAATGTGCGATCCGTCTCAAGTAGACACAAAGTATTTTTCAAAAGAAACAACAATAAGCCGAGAAAAAAAAAAAAATGAATCTAATTATGACTTGTATTATCAAGCTTAGTGAGCTATGGAAACCATTGCAGCCGCAGAAGGAAGGAAGGAAGAGAGAGGTAAATGCCTTTCTTTCGGGTTCAGATTTCAGCCAAGTGGCACTTTTATCGTGGTTCTGCTGCTTCTTGTCTGTTTGGGCCTAATGTCTTGTGTGTTGTTGCCTTGACTGAATATTTAATGAAGCCATGGCTAAGCTCACCACTGCTGTTCATCTGGGCATCGAGTCAGCGAGAAAAAAAAAAAAAAAACTCTCTGCTTCTGCCATCTGTTGGAATCAATAAGAGTGGATTGAAGCCCCCCACAACCCCCGCTCCCCAACCTCCAGCCAATGTTCAGGGCTCCAGCAGGCTGTCGTTTAAACCTCACCTCACCCTCCCAGCTCCGGCAACTTCTGCTCACCACCAGTGAGGTTAAATGGCAGGTGGAGAAAGAAGTACGTTATACCTCACACAATAATACTAATCCCTCAATTAAATTACAGCTCCTAAGCAGACAGGACTTTCCCGGGGCTGCATCTCCGGAAAGCAAAGCCCCCGCGACATGTTTGCACACCACTGTCAGCACTTCATGTCGGAGCTTTGGAACGGATTTATGGGAAGGAATGATACTGTGCAGAAAGACGACGGTACACATTATGTTTGCGCAGCGTTACCAGACATTAAAAGCCTCACGATGTGTTTGTTTAGCATGACAGGAGCATTATGCGGCCTCCCAACAACAACGGCGTTCCGAAATCCTCTTTGTGGTGTTCGCCGCCGCTCCGATGTTTACAGTACGTGTCTGTCACGAGCGAAACTGCGCTGACGTCTGTCGGCGGCAGATGGAAAAGACGAGCGAGGCTACGTCCTTCCTCCCGGGCCCATAGGCTGCGCCTCGTCTAATGGGGAAAAATAAGGTTGTTTAATTGTAGTTTATTTCAGAGCCTGATTGCTTTTATTGAGCGCCATTATTCTTGTTAATGAGCTTGTAATGTGAATGCTGATAATGTGCGAGGGAATGTGAAAGACTTTTTTTTTTTTTTACAGCATGATTTCCCAGCGCTTTTTGGCCACTAAATCCTTGAATACTTTTCTTAGCCAAGCATCTGTTTGCAGCTCCCTGCCTCGCTGTTATTGACCGAGCAATCAGTCATGAGTGAAACTTTATGTCCCGTGGTTAACATCTCTTGCCTAGAAACAGCCCCTGATGTAATGAAAAACACTGCGGCCGGTAGTCTCATTCACATCACAAAAAAAGCACTGACATAAATTCAGGCCGGACGCCTGCGAGCGCGCCATCGGCCTTAGCACGGAAAAAAAATTAAAGAATAATCAAGGCTGTTTACTTCCTCGGCGTTTTACTTAGGAAGGTGTACGGGTATTTACTCAATAATGTTTTCCACCCACATTCGCCGTTTAGAGTACAAGCAGAGTCGCATTAACGCTGCGAATAAAAATCTCCTTTGCGGTGGAGGAACAACATTTTGACGGCTGTTAAATTGGGTAACGCTGTGACAAGTGCGCTCAAATGTGGTTGGCATTTGGAACGGGCCCACGACATTACCATTATACAAAGAGTGCATTATGGGTGAATAATGCACTGTGCTCCCAGTCTGGACACGCAGCAAAGTGAACGTCAAACCTCATTGCGAGTCACATTCTTCAGTCTGCGCGTAGGCTCATATCGTCATTTAACAAGGATACAAGGAATCCTATCTTCTCCTTGTTTCTTCATAATGATGAGAGCAGAGAAATGTGGAGAAGGAGACGAGCAGACAAGGAAGGACAGTCAGTCAGTCAGTCAGTCAGTCAGACTGTAACTCACTCAACTGAAAGCTCAGGCTGTCGTGAATAACAGTTGTTAGTAAAGGTCCAAGAATGAGTCAAATTTGTCCTTTTTTCCCCGATTGTTTCTCTGTAAGATTTATTTTCTGTCCTGTATTTTTAACTTGTTTTTAATCAACTTTTGAAAAATGTGTCCTTTACTTATAGGTTTTTTTTTTTTGCAGTTTGTTATTTTTAAAGTCTCTAACTGTTTCTTCACATTCAGAAACACTAAATTATGTTTTTTATCTTTATTTGTGCAAAATTATAAGACTTATCATGTTAATTCGTATTCTATTCTATGCCGATGACACATGCAGCCTCCGCAGCGACTCCAGGTTACATATTTGAGTAGTCAATAACTAATGATGTGACAGACAGTCTTGGTAATCTCCCAACATGAAGTAATATACTTTGTTACATAAAACTTCAAGAAAAACAACTTCCAGGAATGTTCCAGTGTTCTAGAAAATACTAAAAGTAACAGTGACTTTTTTAAAAAACTTTTTTTTAACTTTTTTTGACGGAAAAAATGGATTTGAGGAAGCACCAAAAACAGAACAAAGGGTTGCGTCAAAAGCAAACAAAACGAGAAGATCTTAAAAATAGATGGATGGATGGATGGATAGAATGAAAATTAAAAAAAAAAAAAAAATAGATGGAGACATGAGTGGAATATGAGTATGTATGACCTGAACAGTGGATGTTAGTAGATCAGTAGGTTAGTAGTAGATACATAGGTTTATGTTAGTGGGTAGTATTAATGGATTTAGTAGGTAATAATTAATGCAATGTGGTGATGTTGAGTAATTGCAATCACGATTATTATTGTTATTACATTTCACTATGTCAATATTACTACTGAGTTAAGTTATCTAACCTAGTATACATTTTATATAAGCATAGCTACAGGCACAAAGATCAAGAATAATATTTGTACAATCTTTTCCTTCTGAGGTCAAGGAAGTTCAAGGAATTGAAGGAAAACTGGATTCATAAAAAGGATGTTATTAGATTTCTTTTGGATATATATATGTATATAGATTAGATTGACAGATATAGATAAGATTGACTTAGATTGACAGACACAACTTGGGCTCATATTACCCTTAATCATGTTACTTCTTTTCGACGTTTTCCATCTCCGTCTGTATCCTCAACCCTAACTCCAACTACCTCCATGTCCTCCCTCACTGCATCCATCAATCTCCTCTTTGTCTCCTACCTGGTAGCTCCATCTCTAGGATCATTCTTCTCCCAATACAACCACTGTCCCTCCTCTGAACATGTCCGAACCATCTAAGTCTGGCTTCTCTAGCTTTTTCTCCAAACCTTTCTGTCTGTGTTGTCCCTCTAATCACCTCATTCCTGATCCTGTCCATCCTTGTCTCTCCTAAAGAGATTCTCAGCATCTTTAACTCTGCCTCCTGTCTTCTGCCTATTGGTTTCTCTAAGGTTATGTTCACACTGTGCCCTATATCCGATTTGTTCAGAAATCTGTTCACATTTCCCACTTATCTGGACTTGTGTGCGATCTCCATCATGAACGGAAACGACAAAAATGTGTCCCGCATGCACAAATTGACAGGTATATTTGCGTCTATGTAATACATAAACAAAGCGAGACGGTACCACGTGATGTGGTTTCTGTGGCGGCGGCAGAACTCAGCCAACAGCGGAGGAGACTAAGCAAGAGGGTAAGGGCTTTGGTCCTGGCGCTGTGTGGGGCAATAACAGCAACCTCCGTTGAAAGGGGCATATAGACGCAGAGCCACAGCCAGGAGTGGGGGGGAATGTAGTTGTGCAGCGCTTCTCATAATAGAGTTCATCAACAATTTTCAGCTCACGAGAAACACCTTCACCAATCTCTGTGAGCGACTGCGTGTGCCACTGTCTCGGGAGGAAACGCAACTTCGGAAGTAGTTTATAAAACAACTGTGGCTGTCACATTCATCTGCCATATGAATTCAGCCATAATATGTAGTGCCTTAAATAAAGTATGTTTAAAAAAAATTGGAGAAAAAGTGAAGCCAACGTGAGAAACCTCAGTGGTTCACAACATTATTCTTGTTTTTTTTTTTTTTTTTTTTTAAATTAATGATATCTGTGAGTTAAATTTTCTTTTAAAAATCAAAACAAAAATATCCCCCTTATCTTTATTTACATTATATTACAATACATAACATTACCATACGTTTGGAAGATGTTTTCATCCAAAGCAGTTTGGCAACTGGAGTCAGATATGTTGCACATGTTCAGATGGTCCAATCAATCCAATTGCACCCAATCATTGAATGGCACAGTGTGAGAACACCAGTTGTGAAATGATAACTCCTGAGATTAACTTGTACAGTGTAAGTGGCATTTTGCTGCCATGATTTTTTGTTTTTTATTTGCACAGTGTATGTATGGGTGACACTCTTCTACGACTCCGCACTCTTTTCTCCAGTTGTTCCAACCTGCCTCTTTTCTATTCTTCTCCTCTCTTCCACAGTCTCCACTGCTCTGAGCAGATGATTTTCCCTTGTTCCTCTTTTTTTCTGTCCTTCAAACAACACACCTCACCACTGTTGCACTATTGCCATGCATGTCTTTGCACCAGCCTAGCATACTTATCTGCCACTCCTTATACAAAACCACAATGGCACCCCATCATAAACATTTCCTAAATCTACAAGTACACAGTGAAGCATCTTCTGACCTTCTCTGTACTTTGTCATCAACATCCTCAAGGAAAATATTCCAGCATGCCATATTCCATTATTCTGCTAAGCCCCCTGGCACCTCAAGGCACCCCAAAGGGGGACTTGCTCAACTATTTAAGAAGTTATGCTTAAACTTAAACCTTAAACAGCTGCAGATATCAGTATTTGTTGATATCAGAGTAGAAAATTAAGTTTTGGAAAATATCAGGATATCAGATTTTAGCAAAGGGATAATATTGAACATCTCCAGACAGAACTAAATGCTGTTATTTCTCGTATGCCTCACTGGCGAATGTTCCAAAGTATGTAACCTGGATTATTGAAACTTTCTAGCTGAGTTGTTCTACCATTATCTCGCCTTCTTAACTGTCCTTCACCATGGACATCTGCTCCAGGTCCTAACGAAGGTCTGCTGCACTCCATGCTGCGTTTCATCTGGTTAATGGTCATCTTATGCCACATCAACACAAAACACGTTGGACATCATTTCATTTCTTTTTTTTATGTGCAATTTATTCAGACAAAGCTCTCATGTCCCCTGTGGACATGAATGGTTTGAATTATTCCAAGAGCCTTTTTTTTTTTTTCGTCCGTGGCTTTTCATTGTCTGAAGCGTGCAAGTCCCTCCAGAGCAGATCTTTGTTTCTCATTAGGAGGTAAATAGAGCGGGCCAAATGCTCATATGTTTATTAGACACAGGAGCCCATGGTCACTGTTCTCTGCAGTTCCTGGAAGAAGAAGAAATGAAAACATTAGCTGCTTTCTTGACCTTTGTTTGCAACCAAATGTCGGTTGTGTTTATTGTATGATGGGGCGGAAGACGCTGGTGGACTGCAATGAAACAGGTTGTACTTTATCAGAAGTTTTCCTAATGGGCTGTGAAATAAATGTAATAGTAATAATAATGATAATAATAATAATAATAATAACTTGGTTTTATAGGTGTATATCATCGTCATTACATTTACAGATCACAGTGCATTTTTACAGTTAAATCTTAAAATTTAAGAAAGACAATAATTTATTCAATATAAAAATATTTTCATTTTGTTATTATGTCAAATATTTTGATTTACCTATTTTGACTTTTCTTATTATTTGTCCTAAATATGTTGATATGGCATGTACCTATAAATCAGGGGTGTCAAACTCGTTCCTCGAGGGCCGGTGTGGCTGCAGGTTTTTGTTCCAACCTATCAGCTGTCTGGAGACTCAGATCAGTTGATTGAAAATTCAAGTCAGGTGTGCTGCTGGTTGGTTGGAACAAAAAGCTGCAGCCACATGGAGGATTTGTGTCATAAATAAAAGCGTAAAATGCTTCGAGCCTTTTCTTTGCTTCTGAGTGGAGAAGTGCTGGCATTACATGGAAAAGCTAGTAGGATCATGACACTATAAGTTGTTGGTATAACTTTAACAAATGTGACAGGCTGGATTAAAAAGCTCAATGGGCCGCATCTGACCCATGAGCCCTACTTTAGGTCTGCTCCAAATTATATTAGGAATGAGAGACTTGGTTTGACAGCAGTCTCGAACAGATTTGACTTCATTCTCTATATTTATCCCTGTATAAGAGAGTTATTGGAAAGTCCTTACCTCTAGACCAGTTTCTAAATATAAATAAGATAATGAATTTACTTAAGGACGGACGCTTTTTCCTCAGTATTCTCTCTGTGTTTTGATATTTCACTAAACCTGAAGATTAATTGATATTTTTGTTTCTGTTTTACACTGGAAACCTCGCCAAGAACGAAGCAGAAATGGTGAACATGATATTTTCCTGTTCGAAATAAACAAGACATTTTTGGCAGCATCTTCTTGCAAAGAAAATTTGTCATCAATTGAACTTTTTCAAATAACTATGTTAAACCCTAGTGTTGGACTAGTGGTTAAGGAAGTGGACTTGGGTCCGGAAGGGTTCAGGTTCATATCCACCAGCTGCCAGGTTGGCTCAATTCATAGCACCGTCACGTCCCCCACAAAAATTCCAGTAGACTCACCACCCACAGGGGTGCTGACAGTATGGTGCAGTGTATATACAGTATATATATATATATATATATATACTGTATATACATATATGTATATATATATATACATATGTGTATATATATATATACATATGTATATATATATATTTATATATATATATGTGTGTGTGTGTCAGGATGTAACATTTGCAGACATCGATATTTACCGATATTGCCCAAAAGCTTCATTCCTGATACTGATATGACTCGATACCGATACTGATATAGGCAGCTAATTTCCCCTGAATTAGTGTGATACCAGACTAAAGACGTTCTATAAATAATTGTGTACAACATGAACGCACTACTTCAATATAAGTTGGAAAAATGACACATTTACTTTTTTACCATTTTGGCCGAAACAGTCCTATGATTCTTTGTGCAGCATTTGATGTGAACAAGTAATGTCTAGTGTTGGACAGAAGAACTTTCCAAAAATATTGACTAACATTATAAACCAGGCTCATTCAGCCTCACAACAATAGTCAATATAAATGGGCACAGATAGAAACAGCTGCAGTATAAGAGTAAAAAGACCTCTTTAATGACAGAAAAAACATTTCATTATCGTCGCAATGTCAACGATGCTTCTCGTTGATGAAATGAGAGACAACACCTAACAGCGTTTCACTGGCAAATGTCCGAGAAACACTTATTTGGAATACAATTAGTCCTGACATTGCATGGCTACAGAAACTCCATACGTTTAGTGGCTGTGTTGTCGTTTCACAGAGTCCATTCCGTGTTGTTTTTCTTTACTTCGCTGCATAAAAACGCCTCATGATAAAGTGTTAAAATCTTACCCCTGAGCCCCACATGACCAGCTCCTTGCAGTCAGTAAGAATTACAGTTTCCTATCCACAAAAAAACACAGACATTTATTGTAGTATTGATAAATGTCTGTTGTTTTTGTCCCTTTAAATGACATCATGAATCACGTGACAGTCAAAGTGTCAGTAGTACTGACTCAATTTCCCATGAGGAAGTCCAGCGTATTTGCCTTAGACCGCGGCTTTGTGTTTCACACAAAATGGTAAAAAACAGTATGGTGCAGTGTATATACAGTATATATATATATATATATATATATATATAGCTCCATGCAGTCAGTAAGAATTACAGTTTTCTATCCACAAAAAAACACAGACATTTATTGTAGTATTGATAAATGTCTGTTGTTGTTGTCCCTTTAAATGACATCATGAATCACGTGACAGTCAAAGTGTCAGTAGTACTGACTCAATTTCCCATGAGGAAGTCCAGCGTATTTGCCTTAGACCGCGGCTTTGCAGCATTGGATTTTAATTATTGGTGGAAAAAATGATACTGATATGTTCCGATATTTATCGGTTGATCGATATATCGGACCATCATATATATATATATATATATATATACTGTATATATATGTCATGTGACTCCACAATCTGTTGCTACAGTATTAATCCAAATTTACCATGGTTTAAAATCAGATAGCTGCGTTGTAATTAATGATACATCTGTCATATGATGAAAGTTAAAGGATTTGTTGAACAGTGGTTATTCAAACTTCGTTAGAATTCAGACTCTAACAGAAAAACACAGCGAAAGGACAGCACCTAAAATAAACTTCTATTTGTCAGTGAGAATTGACGTTAATTATGAAAATACATTGTCGTTAGCAGCGGGCTTGTAACTGCAGGGCATTCGGAGAGGAATAAAAAAAAAAAAAAACAAACTCTACAAGTGTTCACTGCCTGATTTACTATTCCTCCTCAACACGTTTCTTCAGCTTCTATTTTAAGGTAATTTGAAGCATTGATCTCTCGTTGTGCCCTGAGATTAGTCATGGAGATTGTAATTTGCTTTTTTTTTTTTTTTCACGAGCTGAAATGAGGAGCAGTCATCTCTCAGCTGTGTTCTTGTTCATTCCAAACAGGTAGATTGAAATAAAACATCCTTCCTGACCATATTTTGTTTAGAACTTTTGGTATGTAATGATTCTTGTTAAACATTTTGTATCCTACTGGACCATGGTGTGTCGTTTGGCTTGTTTTAGTTGTTCCTTTTTGACAGGAACCCAGTTTCTCACGGCCAGTCTCTTACCCTGTTCACTGACCTCTTCTCAGAGCCCAGAGGTGAGAGCTTTGTGATGGAGGGTGTTTAGTGCGGATAACCCATCAGTCTGATATCCCACTCCCTCCAGCACAGAGCTGCTGCTGCCACTGCAGTTAGGTGGGCCAATCCCCCCTTCTCTACTCTATCTGAGCTAACATCCTGTGTTCTAAGACCTTCATGCAAACCCTGCTCTCCCTCGGCCGAGATCTCTATCAGCAGGATTTTTATGTATCGCACATGTTTCCGATTGTTTAACCTTTGGACCTGTGCTGTAGGTGCTGCTGCCGTCCCCGCGGGCGTGCACGGAGACCCTTCCGCTGCCCTCGCTGGCAGACTGACGGAGATGTGAGCCGAGGGTGTTGCCGGTGATGTGCAATGGATTGGCAGGAAATAGCACTGTGGAGTTTTTTTTTTTTTTTCTTGGTAAAAACTTAGGTTTGTACAAATCTTGCTGAGGCTGAGATACAGTCAGTGAAATGATTTTCACTTTGCACCTAATTTGCTGTAAACATGTTTGTTGGAAACTGAATCAGACTCATAGTGTTTACAATACTACTGAGATGTAGAGCAGAGCAGTAGTTGGTTCAAAAAGTTATATTTTTTACTTTGGATGGATTTTTTTTTTTCATTGGCAGTGGTGGCCTATTGGTAAAGGAACTCTATTTAGGTCCATAGGGTTACAGGTTCGAATCCATCAGTGACCAATGAGGTCCACTGAGAGTGGCACTGTCTCCACCCACTGCTCCCTGGTTGCTCAAAGCTGCCCAGTGTTCTCTTTGGTGATGAGTTAAATGCAGCAGTCACATTTGGTTGTGTGCAGTGGATCACAATGTCACAGTGAGAATGAGTTTGCTTTCCTTCCTTCCTTCCTTCCTTCCTTCCTTCCTTCTTTCCTTCCTTGCTTGAAACTGTGATTATCAACCAGGACCCGACTTTGAATTTAATTCCAAATTGCTTGGATCAAAGATGTTTGATTGCCACTATTAAAGAGACTGAAAAATTGCATTACAGAAAAATGTAAATGATTATTACTTCATTTTTTTATTCACGTAATTGTTAAAATATTTAGTTCCAAGTGGGTGATCATGGCACTTAGTTGCTTTAGGAAATATAAACCAGCAGGAAATATGGCTGAAGTGAAATCTGTGATCATTTATCTAATCCTACTCTTCTAAAATACAACCTGACAATCAAGATTTTTTAACAACTATGTTAACAGAGTGATTGACATCAATCTGTAACTTGTCAGATGGTTGAACACATTGTATCCAGGAGTTCTGCTGACAGGAAACAGACAAGTAACAGATGTAAATATGTGATATTAACTATTAACTATTTTAAAAAATAATGCCGTACCTTATTTATACTGCAATTGAGAATTTCTCTGTCTCTGCTATGCACACAGGCTACCACCAGAGGTGACATTTAGTATCACAAATTGAACTCGTAAGGTTCTGCATATGGAACTAACAACGAAGTAATCTTCTAAAGTGAATATTTAACAGCAGTGACGCAATCAATCATGCTATTAGGTGATGTACTCATTACAATATGTGACTATCATCTATTTAGATGTTTTTATGTAAAATGATGGATTATATAGGGTGATTTCACTCGCTTTCTTGGCGTGGCAGGTGAAGCTGCATAACCACAGAAAGAACATGCAAACTCCCCAACATAAGGACAACACAAGTGTGATTTGATGGTTCAACCATGCCAAACTAAAGCACAATTGGTAACCACTGCATCACAGTGCAACCCCAACTGAAGTGTCTCTGTGCTGAAATCGATCCCGAACCATTTCCAATCTGTTTAAACCCCAATCCCCTCCTTTTAAAAACACAACAGATGCACGAAAATGCGAACAGGAGACGCCAGTTTTACTGAAAGAGAGCACCACCATTGTTTGGCATCAATTTCTCTGGCACTTTGCAGGTGAAATCCTTAAAGACTTACTGTCAGGAGAAAAACTGCCAGAGTTCAAGCGGAAATCCGGCCCCAGCGGAAAACATGTTGTAGACGGTACACAGAATAATGAAGCGTCACTTTAGTGTGTGGTAGCAGTAGCAGTGATAATGAAGCAAATTAATGGTATAAATCCAATTTAAATTAGACATTTGGCTAACATATGCTGAGCAGTAATGGTTGGATGTGACTTGATTTAGGACTCCATCAGAACAAGCCTTTCTCTGAACAGATGTATCGTCAGATTTGTGATGAGCGTGATTTGAGGCCAGACACTCGACAGAATGTCTAAATGATTACGGGGTTCTGTTTAAAAAAAAAAAAAAAAAATAATAAAAGCAAAACGTGGTAAATATCAGTGAACGTAGCTGCTGCAAGTGAGGAAAAGAATCAAATAAAGTGCCAGAAGGCAATATTATACGTATAGATATGTATATTTACAACAGTTCTTTGTCAGTGAGGAGTCATATGGGGGAGCAAGTTTGGGACGGTCTGAGCAGATGTCTATCTATCAGTAAGACAAGAACCAACATGCATATTACAATTCTACAAGCAGGTCCTGTAATGTATTAAAATAACAAGGTAGACATGAGACATGCCACTTAATGGTACAGTATAAAAAAAAAAAAAAATGAAGTGAAATGCCATCAGTTGTTGTTGGGTAAATTCCCAGAGGCGACATAAGCGACTGCTGCCTCTCTGGAGTGTGTTATTCCTGCGTGTTTACCCTCGAGTTTGTGGCATGTCATGCTTGAGCAGGATTGCTCCATTCTCCTGGGAGCTTTAGGAGAGCTCAGTACAGGTGATTTATTCCTCCTAATCTGTCCTGCACAGTAGCAGGCTTCTGCCTCCCCTCCAGCCAGCGGGAGAGAGGTTCTATCAGCCTGCGCCATTGTATTGATTATCACCTGCGTTATAGTTATCGGGCCTCATATCGTGGAGGCGGCAGCTTCCTTTCAGAGCTGACACTGAGGGCGGAGAGTGCACACATCAAGGAGGAGGCATACGTTTGGCCCCGGAGGACGAGTCAAGGCCGTCTCAGAGTCCCCTGCCTTTACCACGGCTACTAATTCAGTCCCACCTACGCTCCGCCCTCCATTTAATGCGCACTGTGCTAATGTCACTGGAAATGTCATACACACTGCTATTACAAAAAAAGTCAAAATTACAATTAAATCAAAGTCTTTGACAAATTGATGCAACAAATAAAAAATTCTAGGACGAAACCAAATACTGAAATGAGGAAACACAATATTATGCTAATTACTGGACCTGGGAATTCTTCGCAGATGCACTCCCTCATCCAATTTCCACTATCTACAATGTGGTTTATGCCATTCAGTGCAGTGAGACGTGTAAGGACCTCTACACTGGGGAGACCAAGAAGCCTCAACACAGGTGGTTGGTCCAACACAGGAGGGCTAACTCCTCAGGTCAGGACTCAGTCGTCCACCTACACTTAAAGGCTGTCAACTACTCTTTTAAGGACCAAGATGTTCAGATCTTGGCCATGGAAGACAGATGGTTTGAGAGAGGTGTAAAAGAAGACATTTTTGTCAACCTGGAAAAACGGAGGTGATGGTTTGAGACACAACCTTTCACCCACCTACAAAGCCCTTTTGGGAACAATACCCAAAAGATTTCACACATCTAAAAAGGCATGTGACCAAATCCACTCCGACAATGACGGTACCAACCCATCAATACCTAGAGAAAGACTGGTATCACACTTCACAGGTGTCCCCAGGTCCACCCAACAGGACTCACAGGACAGTTAGACTGAAGAAACCTCTTGGATCAGAGGAGAAACGTTTCCAAAAAACTGAATGTCCAAACTCTTTGACCATGACCTGGATGACTGAGAACTTTCATCGACATTGTCAACAATCTACATTTTGCAATTGCCTATCCATGTGCCTTTTTTCAGTTATATTGGCACAGTCCTGCGCTGGTCGCTTGTGTCATCATAATTTTTTCCGGTTTGGTAATGAATATATTTTATCCAAAAACAAAAAATGGCCCACAAAAATTTTTCAGTGCACAAAAATTCAATGCATCTCTAGGTTTAGTACTTGGAAGTACTAGCTCAGCAGTAGAAACAATGTAAAGGTCTGTACATGAATGTTGTTAGTTAATCACCAACATTGTTTATATATATATATTTATACAT
>JAFBJS010001070.1:402195-457097 GCA_016785265.1 Paraplagusia blochii | reverse complement strand
TTCTTAAAAGACAATGCAATTCCTGTTTCCATTCCGTCCCATTAGACGATTGACGTGCGCTGCTGGCTCATCACTGTCTTTTGCGTCCAACTTGTTCTTACGCTGAATGCAAATACTTCATTTGTGTACACAATAGCTGCTTCATGTGAACAGCTTCTTTGTTGAGTGGTCACGATTCAGTTACGCTCAGTTTAGTTTAAAAGCTTCCTGCAGGAAGTGATTTGTCATTTCCACCTGACGCGTTCAGACCTAATAATTTGTTCTGCTCTGGTTCGCACACTTCGATGACTAAAGACACATTTTCTTTCAACAGTCAATCGCCAGTCGTGGCTTTTCTCCCGAAAATGATTAGGAAGTGAAAACCCTCACGCCTGTGAAATGAGCTTTTATTGAAATGTAAGGAAAGGAAAGAAGAGAAACAGAGTTTTTTTCCCTCATCGCCGTTGCCGCGGTTGTTGTTGTTGTTTAAAAAAAAAAAAAAAAAACTTATCACGGCCAGGCCATCACCAGCTGCACACCTCTTCTCAGAGACACACAATGTAGAATACAATTCAATTTCTGCCTCAGCATCAGCTTCAGCTAACACGCTAAAGCAAATGCCTGTTTTCTGAATAGCCTGGAGAGCAGCGCTTCTCAGCTTATCAACTTTTATTAACCTTAGAGCTGAGGTTTGCTCTTTGATTTAGCTTCCTTGGGAAACACTGAAATTGGATTTTTTTTTTCTTTTATTTTTCCTTTTTCTGTGCTTTAACTCTCACTACTGCGGTGACACAAGCTCACTAGTTTGTACACAGAAAAGCCAGGACTATAAATGCTTCTGCTGTCCTTATGTTCTTGCTCTAATATTATTTTTTATTAATTATGTTTTGTGGACGATAGTATCACTGGAATTAAAATAAAGACCTCTCTTTATGCCAAGGGAAATGTCTTTGTTCAACATTGTGGTTTCCATTTCTCCCTGTGAGGTTTTATTAGAATTTAATCTGTTTTGGATCTCTGGACCTTCAACTTCACAATTTTGTTGTGTAGTTTTTGGCAGATCCAGTTATAGCTATCTGCGTAGCATCGGGTGACGGAGGAAAGAGTGAGCATGTGGAGCTGCTGCCATTTTTTTCATCAGAGCTTGTTGAGAGCGCGTTTCCAAAATATATTGAAAAAAAAACAAACTACAATCTTAAATCCTTGGCACATAATGGAGTATTTGTAAGTCCTAGAGCTAGTATAATGTTATCCCCTGCTGCACTCGGTATAATAACTTCTCATTGATCGTAATATTCAGAGTGCAGAGCTCATATCCACAGAGCTGTTGCAGTGTTAAATACATAACGTTTTAATATAATCTTGTATTTTTCGGCTTTTGTTAAACTCCTAATAGTCTATCACAAGGCAGGGTTTACTTAACGGCACAAAAGTGCCCCGCAGACACTGTTCTTTTTTGCCCCCGTCTGAGTCAGTCTGGTTTCCAGCCAATGTCACAGCGACCCCTCAAGACATTGTACAAATCACCCGTATTTAAATGTCAGAATCCTAGAAGACTGACTTTGCTCGTCTGAGTTATTAGATGGAGACTGAATATAAATGAAGCTCATTAATACGGAAGAATTCAGAGTTTGTACTTCACCGACAATTTCACACTGCCGATCCATGTCCTGTGGCTCATTCTAACCAAAGCCTGTACAGCGGGGACAGTAAATCTTTGACAATTAGTTATAAAAACTATTTCACAATCCCAAAGTTTATTTACTCTTATTTATCTATGTTTCACGAGCAGCGACTTGTCAACAAACCAGATAAATGCTTAGGGAGCTGAGGCTCTTCAACTGCTCAGGAATGTACTCCTAGTGTTCCACACTCCTGCTCCATTCCACAATGTATTAATGCGAGCGCAGGATGCAGACGCCTCGACTAGCGGCAGACAGCTGATGCCCTTAACCAACCCCGTTTTCCTTTTTACCTTGTTTGACCAAGAGGAGTAGGAGGAGTAAGGAGGACTTACTTGCCCTGGGAAGCGAGCTCTTTCCTTTTGAAACTGCACTCATCAAAGATGAGCATGCAATCCCGGCAATCGCTGAACAAACACGATGCTTTCTTTAGTGAGCACGACAGGATTTGTGCCCAGATGTCACTCGAAGCACTTGTCATTGTTGCGACAGCTGTAGGAGCACATGGGCTGCCGTTTGACGAAACGGCACCAGAACGGCACACGTGGAACGGCGTGAAACACAAGATTGTTGAATTTTAATGGCGTGAGTTCCTTAAGGAGGAGCAACTTTTATTGCCAATCATTTTCCTTTTTATTGGCTTGCCTGGGTTATCTCCGTAATTGCTTATTTACCATCAGACTCTATTTATCATACCAATGCATTAGGGTTTTGTTGAGCTGCCGCTACCAAATATTTTTGATGTCTGCATTCATAGCAGCTCATGGAAATTAATAAATTCCTAAAAGGGATTACACCGTACACATGTGGCTCATAGACGGGCGCTTCAATTATCTTTTCTTCCAACACCCACTCGCTCTCTCAAGGCTTTTCTCACAAATATTATAGCTGCTAACTAGAGAGGCAGACTCGCTGCAGCTCCATCCTGATTGCAGCCATCATTCACTAGCGCCTTTAAATGTTTTCAAATGAAATATCACTGTTTTGACAGGACATTTTCGGGGCTGCTCCGCTCCCTGCGAGATGTCTAGTGTTCGTCTGTGATGGAGCATTCCTGAGCAGGAAAGTCGATATATGGTCGTAAATAAATGAAAACAAATGTGAGACCCGAGCTCCCGATAGATTGAAGAAGCACGGGGAAGAGAAAAAAGAAAAGGTGCTCACCTTTACTTATTATGAAAGTCGTGTCTCGGCCGCAGAGGATAATTTACCAGCTTGTCGGCCTGTGTGTGTTGATGGAGCCGGCGGTTGATAAATTGACACATTGCTCTTGCTGTGATGTTGATCCAAGGCAGAGATCCAGGAGTCATTCCTCTGGGGACCAGTAACCTTATTCTTCCATGTCATCTCCTCCCCTTCTGCTGGAGGACCAGGTTGTCAACCTCTCCCCAAGGTCATGCAAACACTGCCCCCCTCCCTGCACCTAATTGGATTATTTAGAACCATCCCATCAACTTATTGCCCCATCTGGGGTCAGAAGTGAATTTAGTGTGTGAGGACGTCTGCGATGATTTGTGGCATCACTTTAAACTGAAGACCAACAGCAAAGGATGTCATGTGTCGGCCCCGTTAATGTAAATCATCATTTATTCAAAAGATTCTAAGCCTTTACTTGCATTTTTTTTCCCAGTTCTTACATCTTTGTCAGAGAGTGGTTCCTATGTAAATGTGGGGGTTACGTTTTAAATTAGCCCACAGTAAGCTAAACTCCTGATGTAGAGATGCAACAGTTTGTAAATTATTTACACGTATAAAATTTTTACAAATTATCTCAGTGGACATGGTAGGGTGTAAAATATGACGAAAAAACTAGCGAAGAACGTTAGAACAACTGCTAGATTATATTGTTAGCGTGATACATTCCTACCTTGTGTATATGTTGTTATAGTGACTAAATTGCAGCATTTGCTGTGCCTAGTCAACAGTGGTCATTTTGACCGCTGTCAGGCAAAATAGGTGGAAATTATTTTTTTTTTTTTTGTATCAAAAAAAAACTATATAACTTACAGATATATTTGGAAAAGGGCAGAAAGGAACCAGGTTATTTATTTTATTATTTGACAAAGTCATTGATTATATAAGTTTCCGAACGGTCAAAGTTATATAATCAATGGTTTTCCAAAATAAAATACATTTTAATTAATGTTCTTTGACCCTAACATACAAGTTATTTCCGGCAATACGTTGTATCTATGTGTTAGAAAATGTCTTTGAATTTATATATTTTCTTCTTGGGCTAGCTGATGCTAATTTCATAACAAAAATAAAGAAAATATTGGGAATTTGAAAACTGCATCAACAACAACAAAAAAAGACGTGAATACTTTCAAAATAATAACTACACTCGAGAGCGATTGTTGAACCGCTATACAGCGAGTGTTGAATCGCTTTGTTACTGTCAAACCTAATGAATAAGTAATGTGTAGTATAACCTCTCTATTGCATACAATTCATACCTAGTATGTATTGTTTCTGCTTATGTAGTGTTTTTTTTTTATTTAAATGACATGATGTTAGCATTCTTTTTTTTTATTTTTGATATTGTGAAAGTCTGTGAAACGAGGCCTGAAATAACAAGTGATTCAACATGATAACTTCTCCAGCAGTAACTGCAGGATTAGTCACACTGACCAGACAGGAGAGCGAGACACAGCCACTCTGTTGCCAAATTGGAGCTGCAAAAGTAGAGCATAGGTCGTCTAAACGCTGCAGAAGACTGACGCATGTATGACTTATTTTTAAAAAGTTGAGCTGATAATCACATGTGATGTCCACTAATGTTTTAACTCTTTGTTTTCCATGCTCTGATGCCATCTGAATATTAAATCAAGGTTCTCAATGTCAACTAAACGTTTAATCAGGGGACACTTAGGAATTTAAATAACCCCCAGACTTAAAGCTTGGATTAGGCCAGATTGTATATCAACTGACTTGTGAATTTCTGCGTCAAAATTGCTGTCTGTAAAGTGTAAACAACTTAGTTTGTCATAATTTTTAGTTTCAACTCATTCCAGCATCTTTATAAAGCACTGTTTGAAATCCTTTGGTCCATTGTAGAAGACTACAGTGAGAAACCATGTTGATGGACTGTTGTACTCATGTTGTCATCTGGATTGGTCTAGAACAGGCATTGGCAAACTAAGGCCCGGGGTGCCAGATTCAGCCCATTGAGCTTTTTAATGCGGCCCACCATCTTTGTCCAAATAAATAATTTTATATATTATCATTATATTTCTGCCTTTTGCCTGCAACCATGCATTTCCCCAGTAGATGACATCACAAAGGGTATTTGAAAAGGGTATTTGTTTTTAAGTTTTACACACTACTTTTACATGCCACTTATCACATGAAACGAACAATCCATCTCTCGACTCTGGACTCAGCCCCCAACTGGTCCAACCTCAGAACCAATTGTGGCCCGTAGGTCAAAAAGTTTGCTCATGCCTGGGCTAGAAGTACGATCATGTGTTGAACCATGTCACCACTTGTGAACCAAACACTTATTACATCCTGAAGAAGCTAGTTCTGCATGAAATGGGGCAGTGGTGGCCTAGGAGCTGGTCTTAGGTCCGGAAGGTTTTAGGTTCAAGTCCACCAGTTACAAGGTTACCACTGAGGTGCTCAGATCATGGCACCGTCCACTGCACTCAAAGCCCATAAAATTTTTATTTTAAGCTTAACATTCAGTCATTTTTGATAATGAACGTGTTAGTTTCATGACATCAGATCAAGATGAAACCATAATACCTTACACAGAACTTTCTTTAACTCTAAATTGTGTTTTTTTCTTTGCCTTTGTTCACAAACTTTGCGTACACCTGTAGAGAACACCTGTTCACAAACCAAAGGAACATCCTGTATATTATGATACAGTATATGATGAACGCCTGTGGTGTCGGGGATTCCCACATTCCAGCACATGTTGATGGTTTCAGTGGTGGTTTCATGGCTGCAGGCCGACGTGCTGTTATTTAACGCTTCTGTTGTAAGATGAGATGAAGTGGGGCAATAGATTAAATGGGTGGGCTGCGGGCCTGTTCAATCGGCAGCCGGCTGTGTGGCAGTAACTCGGGTTACTCGTCAGGCGACGCAGCCTTGTATGCGAGGGGCAGACGGAGGCGAGGTGGCTCTACCTCCACCTCTGCTGCGAAGCTCTCTGCTCTGCAGTTTGTGACTCTGTAATTAACGGCTGATTTGTGTGTGTGTGTGTGTGTGTGTGTGTTTGTGTTTTTGTCTCTTTTCTAGGAGGCTGCCACGTTTGCCAAAGAGCTGGGCTTTGAGGTGAGTTGACCAGCAATTGCACACTAAACAGATCCTAAAGGTTTATTTTTGCTGATAATGAAGTTCTTTTTGGACAGTGATTGATGTGCTATTATACTCTCCAGGCCTTGCAGTAGTTGCTATGGAAACCTGGCAGTCGTCATGGTTTCTTTGTTCAGCCAGCTCTCTGTTATGACGCACTCTGCTAGGTCTGCACCCAACATCGCCTACAGATGTTATTTATTGAATTTTGAAAAGCCTCTTGGGAAGCCGAGAAGTTGGGCATGGTTTCAAGCCTATCTCTGCAGGCTCGGGGCTCATCAGGTTGCCTGGTTGAAAAGCGTCCTCATTATCTTCATTTCACCCAGGGATGATACTGTATGTCTTCCCTTTACTACTATAGCATTACAGCACACTGGAATGTGCCGGAGTCTTTTAATAACCCCGCTGCAGCCACCTGTGGTTTTAAATTGTGGAAATGAAAATTACAGTGCTTGTTATCCCATAGAATGTACACTGTGTGTTTTTGAGTGGGACAGCCTCTTATGTGCGAAATGAATGTTTCCTCTGTGTATTTTTATTTTTTATTTTTTTCCTGTTATTTGCATATTCCACATACTGCTGTTTGAATGGGAAACACTACGGAAAAGCAAATAGCAGGAGTGTGTGTGTGTTTTGTGTAGTCCTGTTTGCTGAAAAGCGTCTCAGGTATTTTAAGAGTTTCTTTTAAAAGGTAGAGATGTCTTGAACACGGCTCTAACTCTGCGTGAATAATTGTCATCAGAAACGTCCTCTCTGTGATCATTGTGACTGGAATTTAAAGAAAAGGACAAAAACATTATTAAATGTGATGGTATAAGAGTGAGAAAGGACAGCGCGAAAAAAGACAGAGGTTCTTGGGAGGAAAAAAAAAATCACATACATAGACACTTACAAGGACAGTGTACTGTAGACACCTCTCTACTAGAATTCTCTGACATTTCCCATGTCAACCAGATTTACCTGGAACACTCTGTAAAATTGCATCTGATGAATGTGAATTTTCAGATAATATCAACGTGCTGCACCGTACTTTTTGCATTTCTCCACAGCTACAGTTCAAAGGTTTGTTTTTTCTTCGCAGCCCTCACCTGTGTGTTTTTTTTTCAATTGTCACATCCTGATTTCACCTGCATCCTTCAGACTGACCCACATACTTGAGTTGCACACTGACATGTTGTCCAAATATGTGCATACACTTACTCTTCCAGAAAGTGGCCTCTCATCCACCATAAAAAAATGGCATCTGTGTAGGGGGTGGTTAAAAAGTAAAAAAAAAAATCACGTCAGCCTCAAACATCTTTAACTCCGGCCATGATTTCTCATCGACTCCAATCCTTCCAGAGGAAATAATGTAACACGTCTTGACTCCCATCCAGAAACCTGATATCAGGTAGCGTTAAACACACACTTATGCAAAAATGTGTTAAAAAATCCCATCTCCATGACAACTGTGAAAACTCTAAACAACACCTTGTTGGAAACTCTTGACATTTTTCTCCAGGGTGATACCTTGTCAACAGTATTATATTAAAAAAAAAGAAAAATCAGATTTCATTATTAGGGGAATAATGTTAAATTATTAACTTTATAATGTTAAATCTTCATTTTATAGTTAAAATCACTGTTAACCAAATTTTTTGTGGGGACCCATATTTTGAAAGTCCCAATCCTTTCTAGATATCATTACTGATTATTGATGAGGGTATTTTATTGATCACTGAATGTTATCTGAACAACCAGTTACATTCAAGTTTTAAAGAAGATAAAAAGAAATCATTAAATCAGCATGATGCAAGACGTCTTCAAAGAAAGTCTCTTGAGACCCACCTGAGGGTTGCGACCTGGTCTTTGGATGGCTGATGCAGTAGTTTGCGTCATTTATAATTTAACTTTTTGATAAAAAGTAAGCTATGACAAAGAAAAAAAATGTTGTAATAAATAATAAAATACTACTATAAGAGGTGTCATTAAAAGGTGATTAAATAAAGTATGTAATTCTTTCTAAGTTGCACTGCAAGAATATTATCATTTTGACACTCTAGCCCCGTGAGGTTTATTCACTTTCACTAATAGACTTTGTCATTGAACTGTGTTGTTAACAGTATAACAGTTCGATATATAGATATTTTTCTTTTACCATATGTCAATATAAGTACCATGTGACACCCTTTATTTTCCTAACATGCTATTAGTGACATTTAATAAAGAACTAACAAATATGGCAATGTTATGTATAAACACACAGCACAAAGAAGGCTGGGAGGGGAAAAAAAAAAAAAAACAGCAATCAGCCAGTTTGTACACACACCGGCGTGATTGTGATCTGTTTCCTTTAAATGCTCAAAGAAGTATCTGCATCACGGCTCTAATTGAATCTTTCCCTGGCAGCGTTTCTCAAGCAGCCTCCAGTGGAGACAATCAGTTTCTCACTGGCTCCAACACAGAAACACAATTTAACACCCTTGTAAAGTGTTCACATTTCACGGTTTGTTGATTTATGTCTGATCACTTGGCTCGCAATCGTAAATATTGCCATTTGTGCGCAGCATAAACCAAATTGACCATAGAATTTGTCAATTTATTTCTTTCTCGCTCACGCTGCATGTTGTTTTTTTTTTTGGTTTTGGTGACATGGGAAGTCATCAGGTCCGTGTTGGTGTCCTTGTAGTCGTGATTGCTCCCTCTCCACCTCTGGCCCTTTGAATCTTGCAGCTCCTAAAACCTCAGTCGAGTTCCTTTTTATGTCAGTGAACATAAAACCAAAGGGTGACAATGTGCCAGAGCCCCGTGTGGTTTTGTATTCAATGGCAGCAGTGGCCGTTGTGGTCACATGCAGTCACAGTGACAAATTGCCTTTTTATTATTATTATCATTTTTTTTTTTTGCCACTGTCGCTCTCTTAGAGCCTGTGTATTAACCTCACCATTAGCACTTACTTAGAGTGTTACACCCATTCTTCCTCGGCCCCAGGTCTCGCTGGACCTCTCAGGGCTGATTAAAGGACATTTGGGAAGCATTTAGAGGTGTAAAACCTCATTGGTTTGAGTGAGCCGGTGTGGCTGCTAGTAGTGGGCTGGAGCCTATCTCACTGATTACTCCCATAACCACAGTATTTGCTCACTCCGAAGGTGCTTGACTGTTGGCTTTGATACACATGCTGCAGGCGTCTACGACCCTTAATGCTAGATCCTCGGTGTGCCGTATTAGAGAAAAGCCGAGTCCACCCCACTGTGAGGCGGCGATGAAGACATTCCACCTGCTCATAGTACATCATGATGAGTTAATAATAAAGTAGCCCTGACAGGTGTGGGTTTTTTATCCCTCTCATGATCAAAGCCAAGCACTCGAGAGAGTTCTGTCGTCTCCAGGCGAGAATATCCATTCTGTGCAGATGCTGAGGAGAAATGGCCTGTTTCAGTACGGGGATAATACAATGCATGCGCAGCACATCCCTTCAGCTCGCCACAAAGTAGGTTTATCTGACAACAGCCCATCTTCACACGCTTATTTTCATCTCTCTCTGGGAAGGAGGACATTCTAATATTTCGCAGCTCCCACATAACTGCATTGAAGCCTCATTGAGTGCTTCTATTGATCCCGCCTCCAAATGATTCCTTGTACCATCTGGTTTCATTATCACTTGATCCATCTGCAGGGATTGGAAAATTGTGACCCTTCTGAGTCACTGAAGACCCGTGATTGAACTCGTCACACTCATGTCTTCATTCATGTTAAGACACTCATCACCGAGTAATGCGCTTTGTTTTGTTTTTTTATTTTATTTTATTTTATTTCAAACAGACCGATGACATCGCAGAAATTGCAAAGAAGACCCAGAACCTTCCGAAGGAAAACATCAAGAGGCAGCGTTTGGTGGTCTTCACTCAGGGCAAGGACGACACTGTTGCAACTGTTGGTAGGCGACCGTCATTTCTGTACACTCACAGTGTGTGGTTACTGTTTCTGTCATTGTTTATATACAGGGAGAGCAGAGTTTCTCTTCCTTCCCTGCAGGGGGTGCTACAAAAAAAAATCAATACTGTCCTGTAACTGTTTTCAAACATTTCCACAGGAACAAGACATTTAAGTCTATATTTTCAATGACTAATTAATAATCCAGGCTGAGATTAGTGCCCTAGGGGTTAAGGAGGGGACGTGGGTCTGCAAGGCTTCAGGTTCGAATCCGTCATCTGAGCCGAGGACCGTTGCGACCCACGTAGATTCGAGTGGGCTGACCACCCACAGGGGTTCTTAGTATAAAGCATTGAGATTTGGGTGTCAATCGTGGAGTCTGCTGGCCATGTGATCCAGTATCGGATAAAGATGAATGGATGTGCAAGTTAGCTAAATGAAATGCTAAGCTCTGCTTCTCTGTGGAGTCGTACACCTTTCTCCTCAGTATCTTTTTGTCCCTATTCTAGGGGTTGTCACAGCGAGTCAATACTTTACCGCTCCCCCTGTCCTCTGTATCTTCTACTCTAACTCCAACCACCTCTATCCATCTCCTCTTGGGCCTTCCTCTTCATCTCTCACCTGGTAGCTCCATCTCTAGCATTCCTCTACCAATATAGTCTCTGTCCCCCATCTGAACATGTCCAAACCATCTCAATCTGTCTTCTATAGCCTTTTCTCCAAACCATCTCTGTCTGTGTTGTCCCTCTAATCACCTCATTCCTGATCCTGTCCACCCTTGTTTCTCCTAAAGAGATTTTCAGCATCTTTAACTCCTCCACCTCCAGCTCTGTCTCCTGTCTTCTACCTACTCCTAGTATCCCCTCAGTACGCCAGAAATATTTTAACAAAAAATACATTTTTACTACTGTAAAATAACCCCTGAGGCTTTCAGAATGGGATGAATTGTTTTGTATTTATTCCAATTTAAAAATATCTAGTATTGTAGCTTGCTTTTATTTACCAACCCATACTTTTGCCTTGGATTTGAAAGTCTTCAAACTGTCATCAACAGTTGCTGGATGTTATACTGCAGACGGCCCTGTGCTATCAGTAGTTTCTTTGAAGTAAACTTGCAATATTGACACCAGATGTTTAAAGAAAAAAAAAAAGAATGCTTGCAGTACATTCTGTCATTTTAAAACATAAAAGAAGTGCAGGCCGATGCAGAGAGCCGGCATTGATTTGTGAAGTACTTCTAACTTTGTCTTGGACACACTCCAGTCCAGTCCTCAGCAATTTTTAATGCCTCAGCTCTTATGTTAGCCCCCACTGCCATCCCCACCCCCTGTTTTTTTTTTTTTCTCCCCCCCCCCCTTTTTTTTTTTTTTTTTTTTTTTCTTTACTTGCAAAATGCTGGCAAAGTAACCTTGGGGAGAGGTTGACAACGTTCGCTCTTCAAATCATTCCAATTTCTTTTGATGTCACACAAATTTGGCGGCGGAACATTAAAAGGAAGCGCCATGGTAAGTGAGCAAGCGCTGCAGGTTTAAGCAGAGCAGGGAGAGATGACAGTTTTTCCGATTACTGCTGGGAGCGTTTGCCTTTGTTGGGAGCCACAGGGTGTCTCTCCTCATTGCCCTTGCATTTCAGACTGCTTGTGCTGGAAAAGACATGGCCTCAGGTAAAGAGTGGAACATATCAGTCATCACTCGAGACCCGACCAGCACAGTTACAGCGGCTAATGCCATCACTACAGGGCACTGCCCTTACATCGTGTCCAGTGTTTCACATTCGCTAATAAAAGTCAGAGTGGACCAGGACAACATCTCAATAAGGCATTGTTAATCGATTGGTGATTGATCCATTCCCGTGTTTTCTTATGCGATTATTACAATGTCTGAAAACCGTGTTGCAGCTTCAGCCTCAAGAGACAAACTGAGAGGGCGCAGTATTTATATAACGTTTAACCACTTATGAGAATATTTAGTATTAGTGCTGGATGGAAAATCTTTATATAATGTAATAGCAGATACTTTGCTATGGTTGTTTTACTACTGCGGCAGATAAAAAAGCTATGTATTTTTCTCAAGGGCCTGTAGAATGAACGCTCGGTATACATTTTTAATCATTACTACGGGAGCCAACGGGGGGCGGTGCCCTTGTAAAATATGTTCACAAGGCTATCATGGGATTATTTCAAGGGTAATTTCATCATGTCCTGTTGTTATCTGTTATACCAACCTTTAAATATGTTCTACACTCTGCTTTGGCTGTTTTCTTACCTAAAAAGGTCTCAACAACTGTACAAACTGTCCCTGCAGACTTGTTTATAACACAAAAATGTACCTGAAAAAGTTCCCTTTACAATATACAAATCTTACAAATGTGAAGGGAATTTTACACCTGACTTGCTCCTAGGGGATTTTATTAATTTATTTATGACATTATTAAAGTATTTTATGCTAATGATGCTGATGTTTCACGACTGAAACAGAAAAAAAAAAAGAAATCTTCAAACAAATGGATCCGAGTCCATCCGTTGTGCTGCAGGTGATTGATAATTCCCGCCTGCTTCCTTCATTGCTCCGGCATGAAGACAGAGCCGCGTGCCGCCATGAACTTTATATAAAATACATGATGAATGCAGGTGGGATGAAAGACAATGTGTTTCAGATGTCATCTACAAAGGCAAACATGATAAATGTCATTGAGTCTGCTATCATTACAGTGGAGCCGTTACAGTAGTAGGTGCCGCAGAATTAGTGTGTGTATCCGTGTGCGCAAACACCCCGGCGTTGGCACTGGCCAAATAAATGTCAATTTAAAAAGAGAATTAAAGATTTTCATTTCCCGGCGGCGGCGCTCTAATAAACTTGATCTCTCATTTTGTTTGCAATTTGTCCTCCTGTCAGGATTTGATCATTTGCCAGCCTCTGCATGTCACTTTAAAACCATTTTCTAGTGATTAAGAATGGGAGAATGCCATCCCCCGTGGTATAATTCTCTAAAAAGAGATGTCAATTTGTTATTATTCGGCTCTTTTTCCTCCCATGCCCTTCATCTCAAGCCTTTTATCATAACGGTGGTTCAAATGTGGCTTTTAAGAGCTGGAAGCAGGGGGGAAATTGCTCTTTATTTAGCTGCCACTGACACTGCTGAACTAGCCGGGCTTTTGCTTATACATCCATTAAAGCAGTAATTAAGATCATTGTGCCCTGAACCTTAACAGTGAGGAGATCTAATGAACAATCATTCAGCGGGGGTTACAGCTGTAATCGCTGATAAGGACTTGGTAAACCCTGACTCTGCTCCTGTGTGAGCTTTAGGGCTCTCACAGGGAAAAGGCAGGCAGGTATTTTTTTTTTTTTGTTCTTTTGCTTTGGAAAAAAAGGGATTAGATGTATACAGGTTAGAATAACAACCTAGTTTGCTTGCAAAACATTGATTAATTAATAGTCCTTGAACCTTTTTTGTGTTTTTCCAATTTCCCATTAATTTAGCAAGAGCTATTATTGTAATATTATTATTTTACCCTTCTGAAGTCTCCTGTTTTGCTGGACATATGGACAACAGATAAGTTTAGTGTGTAAGCAGTTTTCCTACTGGCAGCTACGGTGCCTTCCTAAGTTAATATTGTCACAGAAACGTAATGGATGCTACCAAATTAAGTACAGAAGCTACGTTACATAAATGTTTTACACTGAGTTTTACACAACTCAAATGTAGGAATGATGGTTTCTTAGTGGAGCCTTGGCCCAAGGTCGTTGGTGTGGAAGTCCAGGGTTCTCCTCCTGAACAAGATCCAATCCCAGTTAGGTTGGTTGACCCTTTGGGGCAGTTGGTGGCCTAGTGGTTAAGGAAGCGGACTTGGGTCCACAATGGCCCCCCGTTCGAATCCCCCTACCGCCAAGTTGAGGTTGCTGAGGTCCACTGAGCATAGTACCATCGTTGCTCACTGCTTCCGGGCCGCTCAAAGTTGCCCACTGTTCACTTTGGTGATGGGTTAAATTCCGAGGTCACATTTGGTTGTGTGCAATGATGTGCATCACAATGACAAGGAGTTTGCGTTCCTTCCTTTTCTTCCTTCCTTC
This sequence comes from Paraplagusia blochii, assembly GCA_016785265.1. NCBI lineage: Eukaryota > Metazoa > Chordata > Actinopteri > Pleuronectiformes > Cynoglossidae > Paraplagusia > Paraplagusia blochii. The sequence goes on along the minus strand of JAFBJS010001070.1, from coordinate 443,149 downwards.
CTTTCTTCTAGTGAGCTCATCACCTGCAAGAAGGTTCCTGAGGGGCTGGTATGGGGCAGTGCGATTTGGGTGGCGGTCATAGAGACTGGTGCCCTCACAACCCGGTAAAAGATAAGCAGACAAAGTCACTGCTACCAACTAAACTTTTCATAAACACGGTTGGTGCTGATGCCTCAGTCTCTCCCTGGTCTGGTTTGCCATTTACTGTTTGCATCTACACCCCAACAACATCTTCTGGGTCAGAAGTCTCTTTTGTCAATCCCAGACAAGCTACTGTGCATCAGAGATGAGAGGCTGACAAGCAGGATCCGTACTTGCTTTTGATGATATTGAGATGTGAAATCCTCCTTCTCACATGCCGCACTCAGTGGAAGTGTGAGTGACAACACAAGGGCTTTCTGATCGTTGGTGGAGATATTTGGACTGCTTGTCTTTCCTGTACAGACTGCTTCCTTCAGACGTATCCTCTCTCTCTCCCTCTCTCTCTCTCTCTGAGTGGAGTCTGTCAACAGACAAACTGGCTCCGTATTTCTGTATTACATTACAGAAATGTTTTGTTGCCAAAAATGTGCAGCTCTTCCATTTCCTGTGGAAAATTAGAAAGGGATCACGTGATTTCACAGATTTGGATCTGAGACGTCTCGAGACATTAATCAATGTCTGCGTTGGGATCGCTGACCTCAATGTCCAGCTCATGTTAGCCAAGTATAAGTACTGTGATCTCATCAGTGCTTTTGTTTGAAAAGTCATTACAGTGGAAACTTCACAAATGTCCCATGGTCAATCAAACAAGCTGAAAGATGCTAAATGTCTATGTATGTCGGTCCCATGACATGGAAACAGTTATTATGAATGGCAGGTGAAAGCATGTTACATGTACCGCATGTTTGTACGCAGACAGGCGACTTGGCATACTGCTGCAGGGTGTGGGTTAGAGGGAATCTCCGATGACCGCAGGCATGACGTAACTTGGGTGCGATCCAGTTATGGACTCCTGCAATCCTACAACAGGACCGACATGTTTTTAACACTTATCTACGAAGACCTGGGATAAAAGGTTGTGGGTCATTCCTGTTATTTTAAGAAGAGCCACTGAATTTGCTGGTGGACGGCAACACATTTATTCAGTCTCCGTAATTTCCCAAAGGGAACTTCCTTGGAATCTATCCATGGATCTGTAAGTCTGTCTGTCGGTCCGCCTGTCTGCCTGCCCAACCAACCATCCCTCTTATCTAACTATCGCCTGTCTCACCAACCTATTTACAGTATCTGTCTATCTATCTATCTATGTTCTGCTCCATATCTTCTGCTCTAAAACAGAGCACTACATGACATGAACCTTCACTTCTCCTGAGTGACGCAAACTCCTGACATTTACTTAAACTACTTGAAAGCTGTAGAGTATCTTTGTTGTCTGAGCACATGGGCTTACGCTAGGGGTGCAAGCGACGATTCACTCACATAGCGATTGGATTCATATCTCGATTCACACATTACGATCCGATTCAGGAACGATTCGTAGGAAAATATTAAACGATCGTTCCAGTTCAATCCGATTCGGTCCAGTTCGATTTGTTTTTTGAATCTTAAATAAAAATTTGCAACTCCGCTTTCAACAACATTATACTGCTGCAAGTCTTTTTTTTAGTTTTAGTTTAGTTTTTTTTAAAAGAGGTAAATGGAATTTCGTAAACACATGGTTAAATAAGGAAGAATTAGCCAAAGGCTAGTTTTCATCTGTTGTCTCCTGGCCATGATGTAAAAAGGAATGCATCACATAATACATATACAATAGAAAATACATATGCAGAACACTTTTTGTACAATTATGAAATATTTTTCATAATTCATAATTTTTCATAATATTTTTACACAATTTTTTTACTCAATATGGCCTTCAGAGGAGAACTGTGAATCTAATTCTAAACCAAGATATTTAGACTGATTGACAATTTGTATTTTATCTCCATCAACAAGTATATCAGGACCAGGTGACTCTCTACTTATTTTAGTGAAATCCATGCCTACAGTGTTAGAAAAGTTTAGCTGTAGACAGCACTCCTCCAAATCATGTTGCTTTTATCTATCTTTCCATCCTTGTGGAAAAAACAAATGATGTCCAAACCTTGATTTTAAATCATCCAAGTCGTCCATGTTGCTCAGATCAGAGTAAAACCCACAACCTGAACTCCAATCAAATCAGTCCACCTCACAGTTCACACACCACAACTGCCATAGACATGTGTGAATAGATGTATATGTGTCTATTGGCTCGCCGCTCTATTGGATGGAAGGGACCAATGTCACGCCTATGTCTAACGTCAATTTGTGGGCGGGGCCATGGAGCAGGAAACCAGACAAAAATCCGAGCCATCGGATCGTTTTATTGGGTTTTGGTTATAGCCAATAAAAACAAGTCGTATACTGTACAACTGGTCCTTATGCAGAAAATAAACATATGTCCTTTAGTAAAAAAACAGTTTCACCACCAAACAAACTGTTTGTGCTGTACCAGCTACCAGTTCATCTAAATAGCGTACCAGTTAGGCTCAGTTATTGTCTATGTGCTTCTTCTGGAAGCCAACAGAGCAATGGTGGTATAGTGGTGAGCATAGCTGCCTTCCAAGCAGTTGACTAGGGTTTGATTCCCGTCCATCACAGTTAAACAACTTTTTGGGCCAGTTGGGGGCCTAGTGGTTAAGGAAGCAGACTTGAATCCGCAAGGACCTCAATCCCCTCCCACCAAGTTACCATTGAGCATGGCACAGTCTCCACTCACTGCTCCCAGGGCTCACAAAGCTGCCCACTGTTCACTTGGTGATGGGTTAAATGCAGAGGTTACATTTGGTTGTGTGCAGTGGTTTGAGTCACAATGACAAGTACTTTGCTTTCCTTTCTTGTACACTTTATTAGTTTATAATGGAGGTTAAAATCTACTTTTTTGATACATCTAATGCAAATAAATAATCATAAATCATGGCTAACAATTAAAATTATCGAAAAATAAATTTGACAAACCTCATTTTTAGCCGATGGTACTTGATTCAAGTAACAATAGCAAACTGTGATGACTTTTTGTATTGTATTACCAACCATACAATTATTCTATAATGCATACATTTCAACGACTTTAGTGCAAATACAACAAACTCGTCTCATAATCTGTTCTGTTACATTACGAGGCACAAAAAGAATCCTTTTCGAAAAGCATAATGTTTGCACGCTGCACCTCACAATGGACAAAGTCAATTAGCAGACTCCATGAGGAGAAGGAGAACCTCCTCTTTTTCCTTTGGCAACTCATGTTGAAGTGTTTGCTTTTATGTCTCTCTGCAAGGAAATTGGTTGGCGATGATCTTTTGCCTGTGGTTACAGTAATTACAGGCATATGTATTTTTTTCATGCACAAATGTGAAGGAAGATGCTGGTTATGATAGGGAAATGGATAGAGTATCAACTCGCTGCTAAACTGCGCGGTTTGCCAAGAATGCAGTAACGTTTCCCTCCGCGAGGCTCGGGGCTTGGCAGCGACGCAGCAGGAAACATTCCAGAAAAAGTATTCTCAGGCAAGCTTCTCACATAAAGATGTCGTACTTCAACTCACGTCAAGCGCTTTAGCTCATGCCCCTCAGAAAAAAAAAAAATACCGCTAACTAGCTACTTTGCCGGTCGGGTTTTAATGTGACGTTTTAATTGTTTTTTTTGTATGCGTTGATGATGATGAAGTGAGACGAGATCAAAGTTAATTTGAATGACTTGCCTTTTAATGAGTATTTGATCCACCTGTTTCTGTCAAAGCCCCATTAATGAATCACCACCGAGTGAGGCATGTTCTAATTCCACACTCGGAACAACACTGCATATGCTCATTTTCCAATAAATCCAAGGTCATCCTATTTGCATGTTCATTTTTTCCTTTTTTTTTTTTTGACACAAGAGCGCTTTTTCTCTCCCTTTGCTCGCTGCTGTGAATTGGCATTGTTCAAAGAGAATAGTCATTAATAAAGGACTTAATTGATAGTCATTTCAAAGGGAGGCCTGTTGAAAGAATATTTTCAAGTTTAATCACCAACGTTAAAGAGTTTAATTAGGGAATTATGAAGAGAAAATTAACAAAGGCGGGCAATAATAGAATACTGCAAATGAGTGTTTTAATCCTTTTTAGTTCCTTCTTTTCTCCGTTTCAGATTACATGCCGAAGCACAGCAACGTCTCACATCCTACATTTATCAAACGTTTTCTTTTAAATCAAGATATAATGAATTGTAATGAAAAGAAAAGCAGGGCTCTGTTCAATAAAAAGTAATTAAATTTAAAATAAGATTTGTCCAAATACTGTCATTACAGTAAAAAGTTTTGCTGTGATTTCTCCCGTAGCTATTGATATTATTCCTGCGACAGATTGTCACCAGTGAGATTTTCGTCACACGTGGCTGGAAAGTTGTTGGACTGTAACGTCAGTCAAATCCAATAATTTGCATCTCTGGGGTTGTGCGAACATTCCCCCCAGAAGCAGCGAACAAACTTTGAATGTGATAATAGAAGCAAGAGAATGTGGAACGTCTGCTGTGCCATGTTACCAGAAACTTCCTGCCAGTGCCATGAGCGGTGTCATGCGGCACACAGTGAACTGATCAGGCAGGAATGTGGAGAGGATGAATAAATTCAAATTCATGCAGTATGTTCACATATTTCACACAGTCTCTTTAGACTTGGTAAAATATCTGAAGTACCCTAAGAAGCACCATGACGGTCACCTTTTCACTGTTGCTGTTCGAAAGACTTTGTTTTCTGAAGATTGGTTGCGGGGAAAAGACGGTCAGACGTACACATTTAAATGTTTATTAACTAATTATCAAGATAATAAGTCTTTGACTTGCATCAGATTTTCCGTTCCTAAGGCATTATTCAACCGGTCTGACCTGGAATACCCTACATTAGTACCTTTAGTATCTCTCACCTTCACAGTGGTAACATCATGATCCTGGACATGCAGGGACAAACTACAGCTGGAGGTCTGTATAAGGACCATTTATTCTGCCCAACAAGACTCAGAATTATCCATGCATCCATCTTTGACCACTGATCTGTTACGAGGTCATGAGGGAAGCAGTCTCAGTTGTTGCCACCCAAATCACACTGCACCCTACCAGCCACTCATTAACCTACCTACTTCCAAGTGGTGAATGCACTGGAAGAAAACAACCTGTGAACCCTGGAGTTACTCACTACTAACAGCAGTGCTTCTCAATTATTTTCTGTTACGCCCCACCTCCCACCACCACCACCCACTCTCAACCGCAACTATAAATAATATCATTTGTCTATAAAATAGTTCTAGGTACACCTCTGTATAACATCATATCCTTGTCAACATAAAGAAAACAAAAAGAAAGAGATATAGTTCAACTTACAAGGATGTGCAATTACATGTTATTATAGTACGGTGGAAAAAAGCATGTTGCCCATCGCACTGCGCCCCCTCATGGGGGCCCGCACCACACTTTGAGAAGCACTGACTAACACTGACTCTCAAAGCACTACTATCCACATTATTATTTTTTTTTCTATTATATATTTCTGTTATCATAATTCTTCTGCTCCCTCAATGTAATGCTAGCATTTTCGCAATAAATGATGTGGAAAAATCTTAAAGCACTTTAGCATTTTACCCTTTATCCATGACTCATACGTTTAATTCATTTTCACACAAACCATCTAAATCAGTGCTTTTCAACTGGTCTGAAGAACCACCTTAAGAAAAGAAAATTAAACATTTTTCAAACTTTTCAAAACACAACAATTAATAAAATATGTGTTTTCAGTAACTAGGGATTTCTAATGTTATATACACTAGGTAGATATTCCACTAACAGCCAGCCGTTTGCCCCATTGTAAATTACAACATTAGCAATGGATAGAGTGTATTCCTGGTTAGTTATCTTAGAAAACTGTGACTTTCTTTCAAAAATAGTGGGAAGTCGAACTCCTTGTCATTGTGATGTTGTGATCTACACAACAAAATGTGACCACGGTATTTCACCCATCACCAAAGTAAACAGTGGGCAGCTTTGAGCGCCCAGGGAGCAGTGAGTGGGGAGGATGCCATAGCAGTTGAAGGATTTGAACCTGGAACCCCCTGGAACCAAAGTCCAGTTTCTTGGCCTCTAGGCCACCACCGCTCCACATATAATATTATTATTTTAAAAATGTTTTATTGCACCAACAAAGGTCTGCGAACCTAAACCGAACAAAAAGCTGGTCGTTGTTGCAATTCTGGGACCCAACCAACCAGTTGAGCATCACTGATGTAGTTCACATCTAGTTTGTAACCACTTTGCCTGATCTAAAGACATAAATACATCAGAAGAGTCTGCCTTATGCAGGAAGCCATAATGAATGGACAATGATTCAAGTGTACCCTCTGCTAACTGGGATTGAAATCTCCAAACACAACTGCAGTAGATGTCCAGATTTGGACTCTAGTGCTGACTGTAGAGTTATTTTTAACAATTTCTTCCATTACTCCACATTTTCTTTTCATTGACCCTAAACACATCTTTACTGACTTTTGCATATCTAAGCTGTTCGTACTGTGGCTTCAGTAAAAAGTGGTTTTGTTGGCAATTTGCTAGTCATTAAACATAACGCTTCTGCATATGAGAGTGACTTCATGTAAAAGGTTTCTAACTGCCTTCTTTTTCCGTCCCCGCTGCAGCCGCTGTCCTCTTTCTCTCCCCATTATTTTATTTGATTGACAAGACCTAATAAACAGCAGAAGTGAACCAACGCAGTCGTATCGGGGGGGCCCTGCAGTATCCGTTTTGTGTTGCCACAAAGTGTGTAGCGTAATTATGTCCACATTTGATACCGTGTGCTTCTTTACAGTGTAATAACTGACAGTAGAATTTATTATTAGCACATTTTTTTTTTCCATGTGTAGTAAATCACCCGGAGACAGTGGTGGAGGAGGAGGTGGGGTGGGAGAGGCAGGAGTACTTTGCAGCTTCATCTGTGGCATTAATTAAGCAAATTCGTTATGCTACTAATTAGGCGATCCTAAAGGAGTCGTGTCTTATTGTAACTGATTATCAAAGCGACAATCGCCGTGTTTGCTTTTAAAGGGGAGCTGTGTGGTTACGAAAACATTATTCAACTGATCTATTTGTCTAATCGACACGAGTTACATGACTTGCAACACGTAGCTGCACTCGGTCGGATGTCGTAGTCTAACCATAGGCCTTTGTGGTTTCTCTGACTCTCGTGTCACAGTAATTTCCCAGACATCAGGTGTCTCACATATGCTCAGCTGCAGGTTGTGCGCATAACCGCGGGGGCCAGGGACAAAAATGTATCCAAAAGTAAATAATAGTTAATCCGAGGTGTTTGCGTCTGTGTGCATGTGAGCCAGTTAGCATGCGGCGTCATTAGACTGCTTCTCCCTTTTTTTATTCATCCCCAAACGTTTGCTTGAACTCCCAACTTTGTTTGCCATCAGGAGGTCTGTCAGCCTCCCAGCATTCCTTTTATCCACGTGTCAATTTTTTTTTTTTGTCTCCTGCACCTTTTTGAAGGTTCTCGTAGGCACCAGAGCCGTGGGCTGTTTGAAGATCGCACGTGTGGTTTGGATTGTTCTGACATAAGTTGCTGATTTAATGTCACTCTACACCTCTAGACTTTGTCATCTGGTAGATTTTTTTTGTTTCTTCTTTTCCCTTCCTCTCTTTTACAACTCCAAATCCCTTTGAAGTGCATATGCTACTGATAATTGAAGCAGTACAGTCTACTGGAGATAATAAGAGTCGGGCATTTAATGGATTCCATTTTGAACTGCGGTGATTCACAGTAACTGCTCTCGTATTGTTTTTAATTTATCCGGGCTTCATCTGTGGCATTAATAACATCTCAGCCCGGGCTTTTGAGACGTTATTAATTTCTGTATCTGATCATCAGTTTGTTGTGGCACTTTGATAGGAAGCCATTGCAGAACACTGCTCTGGCTTTGTTTACAGAAGTGTACGTTCTAATTTGTGCTGAAACAATAGTTGAATGTATTTATAAAAAATTATCATAAAAAAAATCAAAAACACCCCAAAGAACACACTTTGACATGATTTTCAAATGCTATAATTTTGCGTTTCTGTTTTTAATCTCTGCAAAGTGACTACAGATGTGGGTGAATGAAAAACATACGTTTTCAAGTTTTCAAAGTTTATGACTGGTACCAGACATTTTGTCAATAACCTCGGTATCATCGTGAGGTGACACTCACTTTGTTAGTACGTCCAACTGGACTTGGGTCCTCAACGCTTTAGGTTTCAATCCACCAGCTGCCAGGTTGCTACTGATGGGCTCTGATCATAGCACCGTCCCGACCCACATAATTTCCAGTGGACTCACCATCCACAGGAAGGCTCACAGTATGGAGCAGTGTGGTTTGGGTGGCAGTGGTGGAGACCCAGCATTCAGATAAGAGTATGACGATGAATGGATAGATAAGTTATTGATGTGAAACCCCATGCTTCACCCCCTGGGTGGGTTCGAAACCCGGTTAGAGCTGTTGGCTTCCAGTGGGCCTACCATTCGCAGGAATGTACGATGTGGGGCAATGCAATTTGGGTGGAGGTCATGGAGACTGCTGCCCCCTGCGTCCTGGCACCAGATAAGAGGATGAAAATGAATGGATGGATGAATAAATTGTAGCATGGCATGTTGCTCTGGTATTTGTCACTTTGTAAATTGCTATTTTTTGCATACATCAAAATATTTTTTTTACTATTTTGTTAAAGTTGACGGTAGTTGTTCCCTTTCCTTTTTTCTCTGTGAGAAGGAAAAATCTCAATGTATTGACGAGATCGTTATTATATGCTTTATGTATATGTTTACCCTTTAATTTAACCTTCTCCACACTCTCTAGTCTGTATTACCCTTTTCCACACAGTTTTATGACAGAAGAGTTGAAGAATGAAAATGTAAGCCAGAGAGATGATGAACATTAATTTAAGTCATGTGGTTATTCACAAAAATACAATTTTCCAGTCCGTGCAATGTGTGTCTGTCTGCACAAGTGTGTGTGTCTGTGCAAGTGTGTTTTTACATGCAGTATGTAAGCTGTGCCACCGCATGCTTGTCCTTCCATGACAGCTGTACACGCAGGTGATTTCTGAGTTTGATTAATCAAGCCTCTATGTATTCATATTAGTCTGAGCCCAGACCAAAGAGAGAGACGAGAACAGAAGAGTTCACGCTGGCTACATTGGACAGACCGTGCAGACATGAAAAGCAGTTATAATGGATAAACACACAGTGTTTTTAAGGAAAATAAAGGCTTTAAACTGCCATTTGTGTCATGTTAGAAGGCATCGTAGGGCGGTCGATCAGGGTTAATGTTTACCCTAATACAGGGTGAGGAGAACAAAGTGAGCAAAGTGAAAGAATGGCAGGCAGACAGTAGCAGAAGCTGTGAGGCTCCATGATGCTTCAGCCAATCATTATGAGAAACAGAGCATGATCAATGTTCACACACACTCCTAGCAGTCATTTAGTTAGTTTTTCTTTACCTTTTTTAGGTTATAAAATGCTTTTTTAAATTAAATAATATAGTATAAAGAATTAAAATATGATGTCTAATTTTTGAAATAATGAAATTTTTAATAAATAAATTAAAATAGAATGATTTTTCATATACATATTGAAAATATTGCTAAAATAAATCCGTAGGATCTTGCAATATTGGGAATTTCAGAAAATAATCTGTGATTACACTGAGGGAGCGGAAGGAGAACCATGAGAGACGGAGGACACACTTTGTACTAGTATTTTAAGGGCATTTTGCTCACAGTGTCAGCTCAAAAAGCTAATGCAAATCCTTTGAAAAGTTTCCAACTAACCATCTCCTTAATGAGCTTCTAAAATCTTAATTTGTACAACAGTAAATAGCATTGGCCGCATGGTCTGGAAAATATACTTTGCTTTTACATGCTATTACAACCAGAAAATGTTTGTATGCTGGAGTGTTAAATCAAATAACCAATTATCCCTGACTGTTCCGTGCCTGGGCGTGTAAAATGACCTGTGACTCGTCTCGTAACAAGTTCCAGTCAAAAGTGATAACAAGCCAAAACTTTTTTTTTTTTTTTTTCCTTTCAAACAACTTGAGAACCGAGCACTGACTTCAAATTAACAAGTTTTTTATGCTCTGGCCACAGGTGAGAAGGTAACTATGTTCCCAGTGTTGGACATCGACCAGAATGATATTGTGGACACTAATGGAGCAGGGGACGCCTTCGTGGGAGGTAAGGCTTGAAAATGATCCTCTTCACAGCACGACTTCTGTGTACGTTGCCAATTAACCTTTGATACTGCACGGCCATGTAGCAAAGTAATGTCTCCAGATTATGTGAACCTGCTGTTTTTACTCTGCGCGAGCTGATCATAAAGCAGTCATCGTCGAGTCCCGTTAAAGATGAAAGTGCAGCGTTCCTTTTTCCTCAGGTCATTAGTATCTGGCTCTTATTAGCACTAACCGCTCCCTGAACTATTTAGGAAGTGATGAATGGTAACAGGTTGGCCTCTGCTCTTTTGTCTACCCAGGATTCCTCTCCGCGCTGGTCCAAGACCAAGTACTGGAGGAGTGCATTCGAGCCGGACACTACGCCGCTAACGTCATCATCCAACGGGTTGGCTGCACTTTCCCAGAGAGGCCAGAGTATCACTGACACAGCCCAGCTCTGATCATTTCTCTTTGCATTCAGACCTTTGGATATGTTATATTATAATGATATTCATGTCATATTCATCATTTTCAGTCATTGACTTAAAGCTACATTACTCAGATTACACCTTTTGATACAATACGACTAACAGGGACTATAATGTAAATGGTCAGATTTATAGGATTTATTAAAATCTATTCTCCGAAATCAAATCAATATACTTACTTCAGGCTGTTTTGATATTTTTTCTCATTGATTAATGTAAAGGCTTTACAGTCTAAATGTAATTTTCCTATTTAATCCGTGACAGGTTGACTAGGTCCTGAAGTTGCCTGTATATCCTAACTTTAACACGCAAACAGACATTTTGAACAAATACACAATAGTACCCTGATAATCTTTACCGGCTAATTGAAAACTAAACTTTGTCACACTACTGGGAAGTGTTGGGATATTGTGGAAGTCTGAAAACAATAATCCATTAGAATATTCCTTAAATATTCTGCAAAAATGATGCAAAGTGCATGGGAGGGTTGCAAATTCCCAAACGCGAGTCTTAACAGGAAAGACCTGGAACCAATTTATATGTGTGTTTTTTTTTTTTTGTTGTTGTTTTTTTTTTTCCAGAAATAAAGTTCTATGAAACCTACTCATACAGTGATGCAATCATCAAAAAAGTTTTTTTTTTTTTTAACTAATAATTAAAACATCAGACGTTCCAGATGCACCTTCAAACTATATGTAACAACACATGTTTGTGAATTTCTCATTATTAAATCAGCCGGAGGCAGCCTCATGCTAATCACTTTTGGACAGCACAACAACCCCCATTATGGAGATCATAGATGAGGCAGGACTGGGGGTGGGGCATGAGGGCAGAACCCGCCTGGTGTGATGGCTCTGCTCAGTCACCCTCTGCTACTGCCTGCTCGGTTCTAACTGGACTCTCGGGGTCTGGAGGTGCACTGTGGGGTTACAGAAGATCATTTTTCCTCAGGTCGTGGATTAGTGCTTTCCTCTTCATGGCCTTCATTAGAGGGACCCGAAAATTAGGCTGATCCCTCATGCCCAGCTGTGCTGTCGCTGGGGGTTGGAGACCAGGATCAGAGGAGGGGCCCCCAACTCCCACCGTCCAGGCCTGCAGAAGTGTTGGGCAGCGTCTGATGTGTTGTGTGGCAAACAATTAAACACCCCACAGTTCCATGGTGAAGTGAGATCTTGGAGTAATGTTGTTTTTGATCCCCTAAAACAACCTGTTACATCACATTCCCTTTTTTTTATTCCTTCACAGCACATTAGCAGGAAAACAGCTTTGTGCTCAGACTGCGCAACAACTTTATCTCATAGCAAGGCAAACTTTATGCATTTATGTTCATTCCTGGCACCGAGGCGTTTAGATAACAACATTATTGAGCCAAATTGTTACTAACAACTTTGGGACATTTTTTTTTTTCCATCAGCGTTTTTAAGGTTTCACACAGATGTGCTTTGAAAAAGACCACATTTCTGATTGGGCAAGATCACACTCCATGGCAGCTGGTTCATTTGCTTCTCAAGATGACAGATGGCAAAACACAAACACAAAAAGAGGGAGCCATGATTAAGTAATGAGAATGCCTGCCACAATAGGGAAGCTACTGCACATACTTTTCTCACTTTTTCTAGGGTAACCTTTACATTCTTTTTTTTTTTATGAGGCTTCATTTACATTTCACAATGCTGCTATGTGTTTTGTAGGCTAATTGGTTGCAGGCATTTTTAGAATGTTTAACATCAGTTTTATTGTAAGGCCTGCAGTCGGTTTAACGCACTACAAAATGCTTTAATGTCAGGTTAATAAAAAAGGTGACTTGGTGGTAGTTCCATACAAAAGGGAGTTCACGACGACAATATATTTTCCCGAATGCAACCAAGGCTTTAAGTATGTGGGGCCCTGGCGGGTGTTTTGCCCCGCAGATGGGCAGCAATGTTTGTGAACACCAGTGTGGCAGTTGGCAGGGAATGAGAGTGGGGGGATGGGCAGATTGCAATGGCACATGCTTCAATTCAAATTATCCCCGGACCCATGCAGCAGTGAAGGACCTGCTGGGGCCCAGGGTGGCATTCATTATAGCCAGACACAGGCAGGTTTGGTCAGCACCTCCCCACAACACCAGTCCTTCATTTCCCGTCTAAATCCCTCTCATTTCTCTCACCTGGATCGACGGTGGTAAAATAACCCATTATTTGCATTTTTATGACAAATTGGCAGTAAGTAGATTAATAGTAAATGTCAAGGACTGACTGGCAGAAAGAGAGTGAATAAACCGAGGTAGTGTGGTTGGAACATGCCGCTAAATTGGAAGCGGCGAACAATGTCACCAAGGTAATGAACGGTTCATCTGATGAAGATGCAGCATAATGGTGGAAATTACAAGTCCATTAGATATGAAGAAAAACAGCCACTAATCAAATTACTCTCTGAAAGGCATTCTTTGAAACTGGCTAAATGTTTTTAATTCAGATCCCCCTTTTAAAAAGTGGTGTACAGTGGAGTCAGTGTGTGTGCATAATCAGGTGGGAAGTCACATTATCTCTCTAATTACATTTGCATTACCGCATGAAAAATGAGCGTTCTGGCATTTTTAACACTGCTAAAGAGTGTGTAAGAGAGCCAGCCAAAATGTATGGAGTGAAGATTTAATGAGCTGCATTAATGTTAACAACTACAGTATTTTGGGGGGGGTCTTGTGGAGTTCATTCACAAATCTAATTGTTTAATGTAAAGTATCCCAGATAAAGTAGTGGAAATACTCATTTGGAAATAAAATTTGATTTGCTGCTTTTTGTCAATTACAGATCCTACATATGAAGTTTAATAATTTCCTCAGGGGATTAATGCTTTTGGAGGGTTTTTGTCCAGACAACTGGACGTAAAGTTTTCTTTTGTTTAAAAAACCTAATGTCTAATTACCTCACAAAAGTCATTAAATATGATCTGGATGACAGGTAATATTCAACAGTTCCTAGTCATCAGGATTCATGGTAAAGCAGACATGTAAAATAAAGGCAACATTCGAAGCCTTAACCTTAAGGTGTAAAAATATAGTATCACTGCTGCTACATCACTGGGCGTAGCCAAGATTTTAGAATGCTCAACCCACTGCACTTTACTGCAGGATATAAGCAGATCCCACTTTAGTCTATATAATCTTTAGTAATGCCAGACTGGGGGAGAATACAATAATGGCATGACATTGAAAAAAAAAATGTCATCTTATCTGCCACCACTAGAGTGATAAGAACTGAACATGCTAATTTTATCCTTTGCTGGGCGTCTTTTATGAAGACGTTATGAATGACAACTTAATATTCTGGGATATTCATTCCTAGAGAAACACCTTGAGCTACATTCACACCTTGCATATTAAGCATTGTTACACAAGATTAGTAATATTGTTATTGTTTTCTTCCTTTCTCACCTTTCTCTAAGGCAATGCTCCCTAACCTTTTTTGGGCCACAGACCGGTTAAATACCCCTTAATAAAAAGAAATTCCCGGTGTTCTGAACTATTTTCCTACCTATAAAATCTTCCTACCTGAATTAACTATGCATGGGCAAGGATTTCTCAAGAGCACACGGTTTATAACTTTCTGCTACCAGACCAGTGTAAAAAGTTTAGAATCTTGTATCAATGTCTCTGAGTTTATTGTTGTTGTCTTCACTGAGAAAATATTTCCTTATCAAATATAGTTGCATTATTGATGATGGAATCCTAGCCATTCTATTGGTCAGTTCTTTTGTTGATATGGGTATGGATCAAGTGGAAGTAATAGACAGATGGGGCCAAAAGGAAACATTATTTCTCTGTGGCCCGTCACCAATTCACCCATGGACCGGTACAGGTCCACAACCCAGTGGTTGGGGATCATTGCTGTAAGTCAGTTTTTAGTCCCCTTCCTCGTGCATTTCATTTCAGTTGCAAAATGACCAGTGTCACTTGCGAGGAACTTTTTATAGTGATTTTTTTATTATTATTACACCTTGTATTTTGGCACGTTTGCTACAAACCAAAGAGTTGTGGTTAAAAAGTGAACTGAACCCACCCTAAATCTCTATTTTCTGCCAATGGAAGGAGTCTAGATCCGCCCCTGTTAAGGTGAACACTATCCAGTTGGAGGGAACAGTGTAGCTGATTCTAAAATAAATGTGTGTATCTGTGGTTTTGTGTCACACGCTGTCACATAATGTTCTAGAAGGCGCTGCACACTGATGGACTCTGAAATTGTCCAAAGGGGATTCGTGGTAATGACAGTGTTATGACACAGAGACGTGTAAAATAAAATGCAGCCTGCAGAGGGGCAGAGATTGAAGCGCCAATAAACATGGAGTAAAGGAGGAAAGAATTCTTTCTCTGTGTGTCATCACTGGACATGTTGACGGAGGGGGGAAAGTAAAATTGACAATATCATTGTAGGAAGGAACTAAAAGGGGCGACGCTCCGCTCCACTCCACTGAAGTAGGGATGTCTCCAGTGGAAGAAGAAGAAGAAGAAGGGGGAGGGTTCCACTTTGTCACAGGCTGCTATGTAGATTAACCTTTCAATTAGTTGTTATCAGCTCCTCTCTCCATGTCTCGGCGCAAGCTTTGCTTCCAAACAGACATCAAATCCCGGAGAAAGCGCTCGGATATGTCGCCGCGTGTTTATCCATCGACGTGTCGGCGATAAGAAGCAGATAAGGAGTCTTTCCGAAAGAGGGGGACAAACTTGAAGAGGTAAACTACGAGCAAATATTTACGCTATCCGTTCCCCCCCGTCCATACTTGTTATGTCTTTATCGTTGCATGAAAACTTGCCGTTTAATCTGCCCTGTCTGCTCGCTAACAGCGTCTGGATAAGTCCTTTTCGCAAGACGAACGGGTTTGTGTGTTTAAGGGAGACGGTGTGAAAATCTACAGGGGCTGTGGATCGTTTTTCCCTAATATAATATGGAAAACAGCGGAGGTGAAGCTGGGAAACGGGGGCTCGGGAGAAACTGGCGACACAGAATAGAAAGGCAACGATAAAGGAGGCTCTCTTGTTAACTTGTATTCCCCGCTGAACACGTCGTTTCCCTGCAGGGCTCACTCTTTTTCCTCATCGGAGATATGTGATAGTTAATGGTGATAAAGAGGTCATGCCATCATTGCACAGCGCGGCACAGGACGTTAATAATTTCTCTGTATCGAAGAGGGAAAATCTACTTTTTCATTGCCTGTGTTTTGGGAACCTTGGCGGATCATTTATTTATCGGCGTCAATTTAACGCCTAACAGTTTAAATGTTACGCGTCGGGAGAATTACGGCTCCTCTCGGAGAAATAATGAAGAGGGAGGGAGATAAAGATGAGGAAAGGCGAGAGCTTTAGACACATCCACCCCGGAGGAGACTTGAATATATGCAACCTAGCATTTATTCATTAGTATGTCGTTTTTAAATAATGTTTTCCACTTTAGAGTAACGCTAGCGCCTTAGCAGGTTGTGTGCAAACAGATGATGGATTTAACAAACAGCCAATTAAAGTCTAAAATGATCTAAATCACTTTCAAGTGTAACCAACTGTTTCAAGGGGGGATCTGAGTAAAGGTGGGCTGGTGGTAAACGCTTCGCAAATGAGGTCAAATATTTGTCTTATTTAACCACCACTCGACCCGGTTGTGCTCGTTACGGTGTATTTATATGTTAATAAACGCCAGTCGATGCACTTGGAACTGTAAGTTCCTATTTATTGCGCGTTGGAGGTGAATGATTTAAAGCGGTGAGTGAAGGCACCTTAAGGGGCGGGTCAACAGAGTGAAGTGACAGATCATACAGCCAGTGGTGTGCCTCTTAGTGTGAGCTCATACATAAAGATTGACATGTGCTTTATCAAACCAGAAATCGGATCTTGTCTTTGCAGCCAATATTGAAGTTGCTGGGGAGGGCACATTAGTGTAGGTAAGGTTTAATGAGACTCCATTGGATTGTAATCAGCGTCATGTCGGATTCATGTAAACTACAACATTGTAACAAAATGGCGACTGTTTAGGTGACATCAGTAACGCTGGCAGCACTGTCACTTATCTGCTCAAGTCGGCGGTGAAGCTTCAACTCTGGGTTTGTTGCGCAGTTATTACCGCCTTGTTCCGTCGGCGAAGGGCTCGGTGGTGCTTTGCAGACGAGCCAGTAAAAGCGTTTAAACAGCGGCAGCTGTCAGGAAAGTGAGCATCGATTATTTACAGCTGTCATTAAAGCTCAAAGCTGGTGGCTGTGTCGCAGCGGAGCGTCGAGCTGTCAGAAGTCGCGTGTGCGGAACTAACGACTTAAACTCAACATATGTAACATATATATATATATATATTTTACTTTTGTTTTTTACTCTGTTAGACTGAACACGTCTCGTGTCATTTGGAAAGTGCGTACTGGGGTAATTGTTAACTTTATGGTATGTGCAACCGAAAATATGTATACGAGTGGTGACTATTAATAGTTTTCCAGAACTCTGTAGAAGTTTTGCAGTTAGTTATCAATCTGTGTAAAAAAATATATCTATTTCAGAAAAAAAAACGACATCTGGCTTGGTGTGTGGATTAGACTGACAGGCAACGGATTACGTTTAATTTCTTTATCAGCCATGACAGCTCCTGCATCTGTTTTTATCCATCTGTTTCTCATGTTGGAGTACATCTTAAAAGTCCTGCATTCCTTTGCCTCAGGCTTTATAGCCAGCATGATATATTTCTACATTACAGATAGTGGCTTATAATTACAAGATTGTTAACCTCCTACAATGCCTTGACTAATAAATTCTTTGTCTTTTTAGATTTCCTCTTGGATTAAACAAATGAAGATCCAAGCCAGCTGTTTGTGGAATTAACTAGTGCCAACTTTTCCTCAACTCCAATGTCAGACAACCAGGATTAAGGCTGTCGTGGGATTGTAACTTTTTAACCTGGTTGAGGATGTGGATGTACCAAGTGTTCTGCAGCAAAACAGGGGAATCTGTATGGATCGCATATTTGTGTGTCTAATTGTTCAATCATGGTAAAACTCGCAAACCCTCTGTACACTGAGTGGATTCTGGAAGCAATACAGAAAATCAAAAGGCAGAAGCAGAGGCCCTCAGAGGAGAGGATTTGTCATGCGGTGGCCACATCGCACGGACTGGACAAGAAGACCGTCCTTGAGCAGTTGGAATTAAGTGTTCATGATGGCTCTATTCTCAAGGTTACAAATAAAGGGAGCGCCTCTTACAAGGACCCAGGAAATCCTGGAAGAGTTGGATCAATCCCTCCTGCAAATGCTTCTGTGCCATCAAAGGAATCTATATGGAATTCAAGTGACCTACGCCACATTGATTGGAATAAAATACTTAACAGGGCCATTGAGGGCCTGGATGATACCCATGGCTCGTCGCTAAAAAACATCGAGAGCTATCTGAGGAATCAGGATGACCTCTCAAACATTGTTGATAATCCTGCTTTTCGCCAGAGGCTACGTCTGGCTGCCAAGAGGTCTGTTAACAACGGCAGGTTGTTAAAGAATGGCCCACGGTATACCCTCAGCCATGGCAGCATGGAAGGAAGGGGCGCCAGGTGTCCGAGTACTTCCCACTTGCTCCTATCATCGGTAACACTCCTCCCCCATGAGCGAGACCAGGTATTCACACCCTGGCCTCTGCATTGTCATGTCCTACCTTTGTAATAATTTCCATGACCTTTGCTAATGCCTAATGCTGCTATTTTTAAAATACTTGATAACGACTCGCTTAGTGACTATAAATGGAATCTACGTTGGTGTTGAGGAAATGCGAATGCTTACAGGAGTTGATTTACTTGCTGTCAACACACATTTAGCAAGCACAATCACTGTGTGTTTCCCATACAACTATTTGGAAAGTTATGCAGAATGATGACTCCATGATGGTTGTGCCAAGCAGAAGGGGTAAAAATTAGGACCACCAGGGAGATGGTTTTTATTGATGGGACAACTGTGGGTCTAATCTTTTGGACTCTTGCTTTGTGCATTAGAATCAACGCCATGTAGAGCGTGTCTCCTCGGGACTGTGTTTCTGTTGGTCTCCATAATAAGAGAGCTTGGATAATCAGAAAGTCATGCTGACAGTGTGTGGCAGGCAGTCTGCTGTAGGCTTTCCAGAGGTTATGTAACTCTAGCCTAATGACCTTAAGGGATGTGGCTGGCTGTCTTGTGAGTTGTAAAGCATTAGTGAGCAGGATTGGTATATTTTTGTGGTAATTTGTGAAGGGGTTTAACGTAAGTTGCCGTTAAAAAGCAGTGGTGGCAGACATGGGACCTGAAGTATGTGTTGAAGCATAAGATATTGGCCACAGACTGCAGGCAGCTCTTATGACCTTTGTGCTAACACAGATACCCCAGAGAGGAAATAAAAGAGTATAAACAAACTTCCAGGTTGCACTGCTTTATCACTGCAGGATTTGATTTATACTTTAACACCGATGTGTCTCTATTATTCATGCTTAGCTGCAGTGCACCTCCCAGATAACTAAGTGTACATTTTCATTGTTATTTTACTTGTTTTCACAGCCAGAAAGGACAGCACCGGAGAGGGTGTCATGGAAAATAGTTCTCATCCTGTGGCCTTAAAGTGCAGTTCACAGTCATCTGGGTAGTTTGTTGGCGTTTTTTTTTTTAATGTGTGTGTGTGTGTGCCTTGAGACTGATCTTCGTAAACCACGAAGTTGAAGGCGCAGTAATGAGCACCATTGGGCTGTGGCGCTATCACCTTTGCTCCTCAACAGTTTCACATTGAATAGTCAGGAAATGACACCTTGATACTTCTGCCACAACTGTGACTGTGTGGTCAGGCCAAAAGTGAAACTGAGCACTGTTTAGAGACACAGTGTCCTGCAGTGGTTCTCATAGCTCAGGAAGGACTGCTGTTTTCCATTTGGAACATTTCAATCCATCACTCCTGGGCTGATGACATCACCTTGCACAATTCACTTCAAAAGGATGAGACGTCTCTGCTCGTTCAGTTGTCGAAGCACAGCGTGTGTGAGAGAAAAAGAGACACTTTGAGGTAAAAAAGAGCAGTCTTGGTTTAGAGTTTATTAGATTCTGAAGAGACTCTGCCAGGAACAAAGGCAAGGAATGAGAGGTTTTTTTCCTGCTGTGTTATGCAACCACTTGAGCTCTCTCTCTTTCTCTCTCTTTTGCTCTCCACCAGTAGTGTTCTAATAGGACCCCACCCCCTCACTCAGGACAGCTTGCTCTTTTGAAGCTGTGTGATTTCCTGTAATGTACTTAATTTAGACTCCCCATGTAAATCATCATCGTCTCTTCAGCTGTATTTGTTTCTCTATTTGCACATTTCCTAATGCTGTGCAAATTGCCATTGGTGTTAATCACTGCGCCTAAGAATATTCCTGATTGAAATGTATTCTCCAGCTCCTGGATAAAACCCTCATGGCTCAGTCAGTGGAGACTGTGTTATTGAGGGAAGACTTTCAGCTGCAAGGCTTTAAACACAGGCTGCACATTAGCACTGATGTCTTATTCATTACACTCCACACTTCTTCAGTTCTACAGAGTTATCCATCGGTCCGACATCAGTGCGAGTTTGACCGTAGACGCCCAAAGTTGAACTCAAGGAACTTTGTTTACATAGTCGTGTACCTTTGCCCCTCCAGACTCTTAAAATGAAAAAAAAAAAAAAGAAGTGTGCATGTACGTTATGTACATAAACAAGAACTGACAACAAGGCAGACTTTGTTTGCAGAGGCCGCCGGCTGAATTTCTCAACAGTGGTAAAGTGGAATGACTTGTGATCAAGGACAAATGACAATATTTCTGTCCGTTGCTGTGGAGAGCAAATGTGATGTGAACTCCCATCAGCCTCTAGGCAACAGTCTTTATGCAGTTGAGTTAAAAGTTATACTAAACACATTGAACTGAGGAATCATCGCCACAAAGTTAAATTCTTGACAGTCATTAAAAATTCTTATTAAAAAAAGTCAATCTAAGTGAACTGTATTGTCCCTCCTTTAGATGTCCTGTATATAATGTTCTGTTTTGACATAAGAGAATTTCACAACAATATAATTGTAGTGATAGTAAAGTTTATTTCAATCTGAGACAGAACGTTTAACCGCACTAAATGATGTCGCAAAATCTTTACAATTCTGCTGTTTTAAGAACTTCTCCAGTAAAGAGAACATTAATGCATTGTCTCTACTCACTTTCTATCTCAGAGATTTCCTGTCACCCAAGGCGGTGTTTACCAATTGTCTGAGTCGTGTTGTTAGAAAACAAGGTGCGATTTGAACCTTGTCTCTTAGTGGCAATTTTTTGGGGGGTTGGTTTTAAGGTCTTGACCCCACCCATCCCCATGTTTGCATGCACTTTTAAATACTGACCTGACAGGTTGAGAAAGACAATTTGTCATTGACATGGAAGTGAGCAGCTCCTCGTTGCCCTAAGAACAAATTGAAACAACAGCCACGAACAATGACCAGATATATGCGCAATTCTGCCAAGGGTTTATTTAGGTGTTGTGACAGGTTGAAGTGTTTTGAGTTGTTTTTAGAAAAAAATGATATCTGTTGCTGGGGAAGAAGAGGCCGAACACAACATCTTTTTGGTTTTTGAGGCTTGGAGGACAGGAGCGTGTCTGCGTCATAGAAACCAGGAACTAATTATGAGCATCCCTAGAGTGCCCTTCAGTGCTCAGGATGATTGTTGTTGAGGCCTCAGTGTGTAAACTGATGATGAGGTTAGTTATTTATTGTCACCCCCTGTGAGTGTCATTTTCTGGAAAAAAAAAAAAAAAATGTTACGCAGCATCAGAGGCAGCAGCTCATTTAATGTCCCCCAGACTCCCGTGCACAGCATTTCATATTTGAAGGGGACATCTTGTGAAATCCACAACGTGTCAGCCTGGGTCGTGAGTGGCAGCATGATGAAGAGAAGACACTAAGTGTGTCTCAGTTTCCTGTGTGAAGTCGGCCTCTTTTCATTCTGAGTGATCAATGAGGAAATCCTCTTAAACCGTGAGCTCATATTTTACTCGTGAACTCGTCTTTGTAAGCCCTTTAAATGAGTGTTTGTTCTGAGACTTGCAACATTTACAGTGGATCATGGCAGTAACAATGAAAGCATGTTTTATTATTGAGGTAATTTGATTACATGCTAGTTAATCCTTTCAGACTGGAGTGCAAGCCTAAAGAATTGGATTAAGCCCTTAAACTATGATTACTAAGATCACTTACCCACTCAGATGTAAAGGATAAAGGATGCGGATCTCAAATGCAGCACATCTTTGAGGATGAGCTTCATTTATTATTCATTTCCTTATGTGAGAACTTTCCTCTGCCTGACTTGAGTGTAGATTCCCAGTTCCTGTTTTGGAGGTTGTTTTTTTTTTGTTAACTGCCCCTCCATGTAAGTCAAAATAAACCAAAACAATCTGTGCCTGTTTTGCTTTTTGTTTTTGTTAAAAACTATTTTTTTTCCTTGTTTGTTTTTCCCATCATAGCACCGAGTTGACCCCATCCCAATATGCAGTTTCTGTCTTGGAACAAAAGAGTCAAACCGGGACAAGCGGCCTGAAGAGTTGCTGTCCTGCGCAGACTGTGGGAGCAGCGGTGAGTTCACTTCATTTACCCGATTCTCTCATAACCTGAAGATGTTGTTTACACATGAAAGCAATTTTATCCTTCTCCCACGAAAGGTTGATATTTTGTTGAGATATAACACAATGGTATTGATTCTGTTAAAGATAATGAAATATTTTCTCTGGCATAATGAGAGTTTCGCCAGTAGGAACAGATCCAGCTGAAAGCTGATCCCTGTTTCTACGTGTAAGTGGTTGAAATTTGAAATTGTAAATTAGAGTTCTTAAGGTAAATGTGGACATAGTTTGGGTTTGTTCAAAAGAAGAAGAAATACTAAACTGAAATCTATCTAAAAGCAGGCATGGGCAAACAATTTGGGCCACAATTGGTCCTAAAATTGGACTCAGGGGCTGAGTTCAGTGCTGAAAGATGGATTGTTTGTCTGAATCAAGATAAATGGCATGTAAAAGTCATGTGTACAACTTAAAATCCTACATTTCTTATACCCTTTATTAATAATAATAATAAATAATAAATAATAAACAATTAGAACTATATTAATCCCTAGGGAGTTTCCTTTATGCCTCAGAGGAAATTATGCCTCTGCATTTAACCCATCACTGTAGTGAGCAGGGGGCTGCCCGGGGAGCAGTCAGTGGGGACAATACCATGCTCAAGGCACCTTAGTGGTAACTTGTCGATAGGCGGATTTAAACCCTTAACCACTACGCCACCAATCTTAATGACATTATCTGATGGCGAAACACAAAGGCACAGGTAAAGGCATTAGAAAGCTAATTAAAATGCTAAGTTTGCCCATACATGCTCTAGAGGCTTCAGTTTCATTTCAGGAAGTTGTGGCTGTTGGAGTCATATCTCCAGTTACTCTGCTATTTTTCCTCAATTATTCCCTTTTTAGTTTGGCATCAAACTAGACTAGTTGGCTTACCAGCCAGTTATTTAAAGTCACCTGAAGTTATGTATGTTATGTTTTTTGAGTAATAATGCAAAGCCAAAAAATACTGTTTTGTAATTTTTCTAGTGTATTTATTCCAATATCCAAAAGGTGATTAATCACTTCAGAAGATTTTTCACAAAACAATTTACAAATTGCAGTTCCAAATGTTTAAAGAATCATTATTTCTAAGTAAACTGTTCTGCATGTTGACCAAACAACAGACACCTGAGAAAATAAGTGGCACGCGTCTCTCATATTAAATTATTGCAACCTATCAAAATCTATGAAGCAAATGTCACATTAAGTGTTTGAATCCATATGGTCCTCTGTCTTGAATGAGACATATTGGAAGGGCCACTGGTCAGACGGAAGATCTAAAGTGATAGGAACGTTTGCCGCTCTGAGCAGGGCACATGTTCTATAAGTGGCCATTAGCAACTGAAATTATTCCCATTTATTTCAGATTCTTCATATAGCACTTAGATGGCAGAGTGGATCAAAGATCAAACCTCTTCCTGGGGCAGATTGGTGGCATTTTCCTTTACTGTTCTTTTGTTGCAGGCAAGGCTGCTCACCCCACATAAAATTGCCTCTGCCACGGAGTCATTTATGTTCAATGAACAATTATTTTAAATGCCATAAGGAATTGTTCTCCCGGTGACATTTTTATAGCTGAAATTTGACTAAGTAGTGTCGAGGTGGTTTTCATTAACCACTGCTAGTGTACACAAATTGTGCGCTCACTGTAAAACAGCAGTTTTACAACCATGTGAGGGAGAAGGGAAGCTTTTACATGACTTCATGGATCAGCATCTATTAGAATGAGTGCTGTTGCTGTTTCTGCCTCATTAGGATCAAATTATCTGTAATTAGCAGCTCAGATGTTTGATCATACTGTTTTTAGACTCAACTCGTCGAAGGGTGAAAAAAAAAAAAAAAGAAAAAAACAATGTTATGGTCCTATAGGCCCACCATTGTTTCTGTGGAGATTGTAATGTGTTAATATTTAACCTCTCTGCGTGAATAAATGGAAAGTCTTGTCTCCCAGCTTGTGACATAATCGGTGCCGGTACAAATATGTCGTGCTAAATCACTTCTCTGATTGCATCTAAAGGGCATCCATCTTGTCTGAAGTTCTCCCCTGAATTAACATCCAACGTAAAGAGATTGCGCTGGCAGTGCATTGAATGCAAAACCTGCAGTTCCTGTAGGATACAGGGGAAAAATGCTGTAAGTATGGAGCTGTTTACATTTTAAAGCACACCATTTTTTTTTTTTTGTTGTTGTGAGCTTGAAGGTCGATTTGATTTCTGCATCCCTGAGGATTTGATGGTTTTCCCTCACATTTTTAAAATATCCCTTGTGCCCCGCTGGGCCTTTTCCCCCTAAACTCCCTGAATAACAGTAGAAATGTTACATGTTTGCAGCAGAGACCAAACCTAACACACGCCTGCTTACGATTTCAGGATGAAATGTTGTTCTGTGATTCATGTGATCGAGGCTTTCACATGGAGTGCTGCGACCCGCCGCTTTCAAGAATGCCAAAAGGTGAGGTGTTTACACTGTCTGGCTTCTCTGTTTTCTTCTCTGCTGTCAATTCAAAGCCTTTTCTTCACACCCAGCCGTTTGGGGCTGTCACTCAGCACACAGTGAGGCAGTGGTGGCTTATTAGAGCTTTGCATGCATATCAAATTATTCCACCATCCCCAGGGAGATATGCTATCTCTGGATTACAGTGCTGACCCTACAGCAAAGCTTGTAATGATGGCATGCGTACTGTAGTAGGACATTTGACAGACAATTCATACAATTCACCTGGCTAGGCACGATAAAGTGGCACAAAAGTCTATTTTTGCGGACAGAAAATTGACCCAGTGATTTCTTTATGGATTTTTGCTTTGTGCTGAGCAATTGATTGTCATTGTAGGCTGGCCGGATTCTTGCCAGTTCTCGCCTATAATGGAGACGTTTCAAATGAATATACTGTATGTGACCTTCTGAATTGATGAACCCACCCAAATGCAATTCTGTGTTTGGACCTCCTCCAGGAACATGGATCTGCCAAGTTTGCAGACCCAAAGAGAACGAGAAGAAACTGCTGCACCAGAAAGCCGATCAGATCAAACGTCGATATGCAAAGCCAATCAGAAGGCCCTGTAATAAGCTAAATCAAAGAATGTAAGTATGCCGGACTCTGATTAAAGTTGAAAGTTTTGTTGAAAATAGTGGAAATGGCACATTCTGAATGATAGGTAATGCAGCAGCATTTAAGTGAGGAAGTTCAATGTGGCAGAAGTGCAAATTTCAAAGCCAACCTCAGCGCGGTCCAACAATAAATTATTATCAAATTATACTCTTTAGACAGCCATCAAAGTTTACAGGCTGAATTTGTGGTTTAGCCTGCTGCTATTGCGCACAGAGTTGTTGTTCGATTCCAAATCTGAGCCATTATGGTTAAACCTACTAAGAATAAAACCCACACTGTCATAAAGTGGAATTATTTTTGACAGACACGCTGAACAAACCCATCCAATAATAAATATTAAAAAATATGCACAAATCTTTGTCTGCGATCATAAACTGTTATTGTTTACCGCTTCAGGCACCATTCAACTTACAACAAAGTGTGTTTTTAGGTGCGCAGTGTTTCCATCACCCTCTAGAAAAACATTATTTCTAAAGCAGGATTTAAGGACAGACTAAAATATGTTATGTAAGTAAGTCAAATGTAAAACAAACTATGTGGCTTCTAAACAAATAAAGCATTTTACCAGAGAGAGTTCTCACACAGGCTAATCTGGCCTGGTCATTGAAATACTCAGTTTTTCTCTGTGTAGGCCTTGTTGTCGGAAGTGTCACGTTCCCACAGTCCATGCAGGAAGTTATTTGCAGAGGAAGGAACAGCACAAGAGCCACAGTGCATTAGCAAGACAAGACAACTCCCAACACACTGTTTCTTGTGTAAAGGCACATTTTAATTTGAAAAAAAATTAAAATAAAAACAATCCAGCAGATCCCAGCCCTATTAAAATCGTATGATGCTTTTGATTTTCAAGTAATAGATATAAGATATTTACTGGCATTGCGTCAACTGTATCAACCCTATCAAAAGCTGTGCTTATTTATGAGTTACACAATAACATACAATCTCACCTGCGCACATGATGTCCATTTATTGTAGCCTTGTGTTATGAATCAATACCTTATTTGCAAATTGCAGTGAGACAGTTCCAATTTTTGATTTGCCAATGGTTTGTTTAAGGTCAACAGCTTTTCATACAGTTTAATTTTACATTGTTGTTCAACAGTGACAGTGTTATGTTGTCTCGTTGTTGTCTTTGCAGCTCTGTAACCAGTGGTGACGGCTGCATGGTAGCACATGGAGGAAAGGGGTCACCTGGTAGGGGTCAAAAGATTACCGTCTGTTCCACACCTTCATCTGGTCATGCTGCATCTGTGAAGGACGTCAGAGACAGATTGGCTGTTGCAGACCCCTGTTGTGCGGTCGACGCCACCCAATTCACCACTTCCACCCCCACCACCACTCTCCCCCTCACGCCCACCTCCACTCAAGCTACACTCACTGTTAACAAGAAAACCAAAGGGCTTATTGATGGGCTATCCAAATTTTTCACCCCTTCCCCAGTTGGCCGTCGCTCGCGAGCTGTAGCGGTCGATTCCCCCGCCAAACAGTTAAGCTCTAGAGACAAGGGCACACCAAAATTGTCCAACCCCACAGAGCCGTTTACCTTTGCTGCTGACCCCAGTCAAACGATAACCCTCTCATCCTCGGCACTTCCTCTGGCGTCCACATTGCCAGGATTTAGTCCCACCATGCATATGTCCAGCAGCTCCACCTCCGCTAATTCTCCCCAAAGCTCTTCCAGCCAGTCTAGTGTTCCATCCCTGAGTAGTCTCTGCAGTAGCAGCCAACTAAAGGGACTGTTTGATGGACTCTCTCACATATATACTACTCAGGGCCAGTCGCGGAAAAAGAGACTACCTTGCTATGCGCCGCCTAAGCGGATGCATCATAAGCAGGATTCTCCTCACACATCCAAATCAGGTCCTCAGCACCTTGGAAAGAACGAGTTTGCTAGAAATAGGTTACACTCCACGTCTGCAGGGCCGGGCCGACCCAGAGGACACCCGTTTAAGATGGTGAATCGTTTCAAACGTAACCCGTTCCTCAAAAAGCACAGAACACTAGGCAGGCTGAGGTATAAAGTGAGCCCTCAGAAGGGAGCCCCTTCTCCAGGAAAGGGAGACTTGACAGATGGAAGAATTAAGCCTGAGAATAATGATGGTAAGCAAGGCTTGAAACCCCAGATAAGATCTGCGTCTGCTCACCTTTAAGTTTCTTCTTTGCTTTCCTTTTTTTAAAAAGCTTAACACCTGCAATTATTTCCTTCTTTATTTATTTTATTTTTTGTTTTCTTTCTAGATTAGATCTAAGGTTTTCTTTGGCAGAGACAAACCTCAACATTCTAACACAAACTAATCTTTTCCTTTAGTTTCTTAACCCAGTTTCGTTGCGTTTTGACTTGGCTGCGGAGTTCACGTGGCTTCCATCCTCTCGCTCGTTGGCTTCTGTCATGCATGGCCCACTAACTCCCTCATGTTGCTCCCTGCTCTGTTCTCGACCCTGTGCAGTAGCTCCGCATTGTGATCACTCCCTCGTAGGGGCTGTAGTTACATCAGTGCTCTTCCTCATCCCACCCTCATCATTGAAGTCACTGTCTCCACGCAACCTCACTTACAGTGGTCATTACATGCACACAAACCAGTGATTCACTACTAAGTTGACTCAGAGCTGACGTGATGATTATAGCCAAAAGTCTAGAAACACTTGCATTTCATTTGACTTTACAAGTAAGCAGAAAAAAAATATATAAAATAAAATGAATCCACTTTAAGATTTCCATCAGTTTTTTTTTAAATACACACTGCATTAACAGCACCTTCCCAGCAGCAGAAATATGTTAATGACAGTTCAGCTGTAGGTGTAATGGGTTTTTGTTTTGGCGGTTAAGTCTTGGTGTTGATGTCTTTCATAAAAATTACTGCCTGCTTTCCAGCATCAGCTTTTCATGTCGACACTTGCTCCCTTCACTGCATCTGCTTCTTAATTCATGGGAATCTGTCTTGGTGGATGACTAAGCACATGAAAGCGGTTACGCAATTAGAGTGATTTAGTTTCACTTCATTACATTAGGGATTTTCATATAAACATGCAAAGATGATACATTATGAAATTCCTCCGAGACATGGCCTCAAACAGACTCAGCAGCAGCAGTGCTCACAGCACAAACACATTTGCATAAAATGCATTTATGTGATTATTGAGCCACGGCTATTTCAAACAAAGCCTGTTGCAGATGTGTGCTCTGACGTGTTGACGTTGTGTTATTGTGAACTCTGACAGGGCTCGCTGGGAATCCGCCCGTGAAGCAGGAGGCTCACACTGAGCTGGCAGCCATGTCCAGAGACCACGTCACAGAGGAAGACATTGAGACATTCAAGTGTGTTCAGCGACTTGCCGCTCAGGTAATTATTAATATTACATTTTTTTTTAAGGATGAATAATGAAGATTGTCATTTTTGTTCTTCTTCATACAGAAATCCTTCTTATGTTTTATCACTAAATGTTGCTGGAGGTAGAAAATTGATAAAGAAAATACTACTGAAAAAAAAAAAGAATCCTGTTAAAGTCACAATCTGTATTCAGATCAAAGATCAATTGGTTTCTAAGACAGCAATGATGCTGCTAATGTGAAAAACAAAATCATCTAAGAAATACAATGCTCGGCTATTGTTTGTAAAACCTTTGTAAACATTGGTTCTGTACAAATAGAGGATTGTCTGGGTCACTGAAAGTGTCATTGAAAACATTTGCAGAGAACGGGATCACTAATGAACCCAGACTCTGTGCGATGTCCTGCCATTATTGACTTTGGAAAGCACGAGATCCAAACCTGGTATTCATCACCTTACCCACCAGAATATTCAAGGTAATGTTGTTTTGTTTTGTTTTTTTCAATTATTTAATTAGTATTTGTTTTTCTCGTAGTGAGAATTCTGTTCAGCATCCTTTTGGGGGAAGGAACGGCGGAAAAAAAAAATCAATCTTTAACAATAAAATACAACTGCAATTCTCCCCCTTTTGTCATCACCAGATTACAAAAGCTTTATCTGTGCGAGTTCTGTCTGAAGTACATGAGAAGCAAAGACATTCTCCAGAGACACACAAAGAAGTGTGGCTGGTTCCACCCGCCAGCCAATGAAATCTACAGAAAGGACGACCTTTCTGTATTTGAGGTCAGCCTCCCTTTTTCAGCAATAAAGCAATAACTGAATGCTGCACAAGATTCCAGTGAATGGGTTTTAGGGGGGGAGAGAAAAAAAATGGGGACTGTTTGAAGAGTGTCCTCTTGCTCTTTTTATTCCATGCTTAGGTTGATGGAAATGTCAGCAAACTATTCTGCCAAAACCTCTGCCTGTTAGCCAAGCTTTTCCTGGATCACAAGACCCTGTATTATGATGTGGAGCCATTCCTTTTCTACATACTTACAAAGAACGATGAGAAGGGCTGTCATCTTGTGGGCTATTTCTCCAAGGTATGAAATACACAGTGATTATATGGTAAATACAAGAATACCACACATAATTTTTGAATGATGACATTGATAGAAAAAGGATTTAGTTTTTGTCCCCAGTGTAAAACCTTAGTTAGAAGTCATGTAATCACTTAGTCAGACAGGGAGTCAAACAGTGTCAGTGTTTTCTGTCAGTTACATGGGTTGAAGTCCTTTTTTTTTTTTTTCTTTTAAACAGTTTACACTTGTATTTATTTGGTTTTGGAGTGCACACCATGAGAACAAACACAAACATTTAAATAGCTGTTTCTTAATTAAGTCATCAAACAATCACATAAAGAACCCTGTGTTAATATACACACAGTGTAGGTGTAAATTGGAACAGCATGATAGTTCTTAGTGAGGCCTCATCACCTTGTGTGTGTGTGTGTGTGTTTGTGCGTGCGCACGTCTATAGACAAGGACAATGGCAGGTGCAGTAAATTGCCAGCTTCAGCAGAGCTCTGACATACTTGATCTGTTTCTCCTTCCCTCAGGAAAAGCTTTGCCAGCAGAAGTACAATGTCTCCTGCATAATGATCATGCCTCAGTACCAAAGGCAAGGATTTGGAAGGTTCCTTATTGATTTCAGTAAGTTCCTTAATGCTTTTCTCAGACAGCTGGACTGAGGTTTTTTTTTTTCTTCCCCTCCTCATTGCTCTTTACAAACAATTTGACATTAAAGGGTGAATTTCTTGCTCAGGGCAAGGTGCTGTTATTTACTCAATGTTTCGACGTGCCCTAATCAAGAGCATTCATGTGGGCTGCTTAGGAAATCACAGTACATGACGAGAGGGATGAACGTACCATCGTGCTTGTGCACATTTTTTTTTGAGCCACTTATCCAACATCTGAACAACATTTCCGCTGCAAAACACGATTGACCCTTTCGCTCCCTGCATCCAATGAGGTTTCATTTGCCGTTACTTTTATTTTTATGCTTCGGGACACACATTTAATATTTAAAGCTGCGTCGTTCACTTACGAAAACACTCGCTGCCTTGAGTGGATTTCTGTGTTGAGTTTCTTTTGTTATTAAAGGCAAATTATTATTGTCAGGAGTTGTTTCTGCGCTGAGCGCTGTGAGTGCTGGAACAGAATAGGTAGGAGCACGTGTGGGGAGGGCGGGCGGTAATGGAGCATTTGATTTCCTGTTCACTTTGGGAGCCATTGAGACACAGAGATGCGAGAGGATCTGTGATATTGAGAGTCTGCTGATAACAAAGACGGGGATTAAGGGAGGCTGAAGACAGCTGAGTTCTGAGCTCTTTGAAGGCTTTATTGGAAAACGTGGCTTTGGACATGGAAGTTGTTTAGAGTAAGATTTCCAGTTATATCGGACTATATTAGAGGAACATTTGTCATCGGCCACTTTGAAAGCAGACAAACAGTAGACGCTTGTGTTTATAAGTGAAAGGCTCCTTTCAGAGAAAATCTGAGGATTTCAAGTGGCTCCGTTTTGAGATTTATTAGGGATCATTAATAACACTTGTAAAATTACACAAGCTAAAATGTTTTTTTTTTTTCCAATTTATTGTTTGAATATTCATCACAAGCTGTTTGTTATCACAGGCTCTCCTTAGTTACGAATATTATTATGATTGCTGAAATAATGTGTTCACTGTTTGGTGATTAGATTTGCTTGTTTGGTTCAGTAGTCGGTGCACATTAAAAGGCATTAATTAATTTAACACTGCTCCTAATGGATGACCCTTGACAAGGCTGCTATAAAACTAATTACACTCTGGTACACACTAGTAATAGGACTTTTTTTTTTACAATTTGTTATCTCTTCTAAGTGCCGCCTCATGTGAGCAATGATATCCATCTGCTTGTCTGGTTTGTTTTGTTTCCTCTCTCTCCTCCCCCCTGTCAACCTGCTTTGTTGCCAGTGTGTCGTGCGGCTCTCGCAAATTTATAATGTTTGAAGGTGAAATCCTTCACCAGCGTTCAATGTCAAATCCTTGCATGAGTATTGAATCCATAATGATGGCAGGGTCTTGAATTGGAGCCTGAAATAACTCATCCTCAGCCTCCAGCTTGACTGTAGCATTTTGTTTTTCATTTGAATTGTGTCTTTTTAGGTTACCTTCTCACCAGACAAGAAGGACAGGCCGGCTCCCCGGAGAAACCGCTGTCAGATCTGGGTCGCTTATCTTACCTGGCATATTGGAAAAGTGTCATACTGGAGTACCTTTATAAGCACCCAGATAAACACATCAGTGTTAAAGGAATAAGCAGGGCCACTGGGATGTGTCCACACGACATCGCCGCTACTCTCCAGCAGCTCGGAATGATTGACAGACAGGATGGCAGGTCAGTTTCTGAGCTGCAGCTCATTCAGCCGGTGCTGCCACTTCTTTGTACTGTCTGACTTATCCAGGCCAATGGGTATTTTTAACAACGTATCCATTAATGCCGCTGAATATTGACAGAAGTAAGTCAGGTTAAGCACCTCCAAGGACACAGAGCACCTGCCACCCTGAAGAGATTGTACATGTACTTCTAATAACACAGCCCTCTGTCTGTTGTATTTCTAGCATGGTTCATATGCAATACACAGTACATTTATTTTTTTTTCTTATTCTGACTTAGGATTGTCCTCGTCAGAAGAGAGCGACTGATTCAGAGGCACGTGGAAAAACTGAGGGCAAACCCACGGCAAAATGAAGTGGACCCCGATGCCCTGCGCTGGACACCTTCCACATGTGTCAACGCTGTCCTTTCCGAGGAGGAGAGGGAGGCAGAGATGGACGTATGTTTGCTTGTACAATTACAAGGCACAAGTTATTTGGTTACACAAGCCTGTTGTGCTGTTATTGAATGGTGTTTTGATTAGCTAGCGAGTTTAAATATAGGTCATTAAACGGGAAAGACATTCTCACTGTCAGCAGGCATCTAATGTTGTGCAAAATTGCCCTAAATCACTTCCCTGCATAATTAATAGAGCTGAATATTCCATGAAATTCAATTTTTCCATGCTTCCTTAATGGAAATATTCCCTCCATGACAGGCCAGCATCTAATCAATGCACTGCTCTTATTATCATGAGAAACCTTGGGTGATTCATTTTTCATGATGTTAATTCAAATCTCTTGTTTTCCCATTAGCCTCGTTGCTAAGATGTTAGAGCCTGGCGTGTGCCTTTTCCAGAGATAATGCGTCTTGTCTGTTTAATTACCAGGCTGAGCGGCTGAAGCAGCAGGCCAGTTGCTGGGAAAAGGAGGAGAGAGAGGTCTACTCGATGAGTCATGTGGGCAGACCGCCTCTCACAAAGGTCCACTGCAAGGTTCCTTACAGGACCTACGAACGCCGACCTGTGCCCTCGTGGTCAAGACGCTTCCAGAGGGCACAGGAAGTCAGTGATGACGAAGCTGACGATGACGACGACGACGATGATGATGATGATGACGACAACTCGGACGTCTCTGACGGCTCACCTCCCATACTAACAAAAGCCCATGCCATGCTTGCAGCAAAACGAAAGGTGACTTGAGTGTACAAACATGTCCATCAGCATGACTGCACCAAAATCCCTCTTTTATTTCCCAGTGGAATTATCACTTAAATTATCTGCCCTGTTATTCACGGGACAAGGAAGAATTGAATGTATGATTAGATATTTTCTTTCATTAGGTATTACGCTGTGTACTCTGGTTAGATGGAAAGGTTTGATAAATATTCATGAAATCACTGGAGGGTTCAGTGGCTTCCTTGTGTCATCTGCAGCCTCCCTGTGTGCCTGCTGCTGTAGATAATGGATTGTGTTTTCACTGCTTGTGTCGAGACTGTGCAGGATAAACCTTGTACTATCGTCAGTGGTCATGGTTAATTTACTGCCCTCCTCTGTGCCTCTCACATCTGTTCTGTCTATATGGCACTGCCCCCTTGTGCTGGAGACAATATTACAACCAGCAGCCTGATGTCAGGAAGACCTTATTTGCTGAATCCCAGTTTGAAAGCTAGAGAAGTGGGTGGGACATTAGGTAGCAAGGGTTATTTATTCATCAAATGCAGTATTGATTTTCAAATATTTCTGATGAAGTATTTTGTACAAAACAGTAGTTATTTCACAGATAATGAGTAAAAAACAATTGGTTCATGTAAAAAAAAATGAATTTTGGATTTTCCACGTGAGGCAGCAACATCTAGACTAACAGGGTGGGTCACGCAGGTCAGCCACCCAGTGCACTAGTTTCCTAGTTTGGAATTGCTGTGTGAAATTTTCACCAGCTGCTGCATTGTTTGTGTTTCAGAGAACAATTGTCCTCAAAAAGAGAGGGCGGAAGAGGAATAGAATCAACAGCAGTGTAACAACTGAAACCATCTCGGAGACAACAGAGGTCCTGAACGAGCCATTTGACAACTCTGACGATGAGCGTCCTATGCCCCTGCTGGAGCGGACCTGCAGAGTGGGCGAGATGGATGATGAGGAGGACGAAGAGGAAGCGGAGGACAAGCAACCCATTATGCCAATGAAAAGGCGAAGAGGTCGACCGAGGCTTGAGAAGAATGCACAGAAAGACAATCTTGTACACTGGAGCGAAGGTATTTGCATTGTGAATTTCACAAAAGAATTCTTCTTTATAACTATATGTAATGTTTTATGTAGTTATAAAGCAACTATGCAGTTATAGAAAATGTTTTATGTAAAAGAAAGTAACTTTTTTTGCATATTTGTAGTAAAAAAATGTGTTTTGTTCTTTCCAATCTGCAGGAGCTGACCTTCTGTCTAAGAGACCTGGCAGACCTCGTCCAGTAAAACGAAAGAAAGGCTGGCCCAAAGGGGTCAAACGTGGCCCTCCTAAATGGAGGTTAAAAAATGAACGTAAGATGGGCTTCAAGCTGAACCTGTATACCCCTCCAGAAACACCCATGGAACCGGAGTATCACAACATTCAGACAGCAGAAGCAAAGGATGACCCACACAGGAATGATGTCAGTGCCGATGAAGGAAGCAAAGTAGACATGGCTAGCCCTGATGTAACTCAGGACATGCTAGCCTCTGAGCCCTCAAGTCCAGCTGACCACGTGTCCCAGAAGTCCAGCTCTCCTGATGTGTCACCTGTGGCCTCTCGTCCCTGCTCCCCTGAAGCTTCGACTTGCATCTTCTCCCCGAGGCCTCAGGACAGATCAGACTCCCCGGAACCACCTGAAGACGATCAGCAGGAGAGCGAGCATGAGCAGCAGTCCCCAGCCAAAGATGCAGCACACATGGAAGGAGCTGCATATTTGCCGAATGATGATGGGAAGAGCGATGACAAGGGAGAGCAGGAAACTCGCACGGAAGATAAGGCAGCTGATGATGAGGATGACAGTCGAAGCAAGGAGCCAGAAGTGAAGAGCAGGGAAGCAGAGTTGGGAGAAAGTTCGAAGAAAGAAATAGCTGAGTGCAGCCCACCTTTTTTAGAGCCCAAAGAAGACAACGACTCTGAGCTGAGTCAGCAGGTCGCTGCGGTACCGTGCAGTGTCATTGAGGAAACAACTGCTGCGGAAGAGGCAGAAAAAGGCACCAGAGTAGCAACGCCGCTATGCGAAGCAGTAGCAGCCCCTTCAGTTCCAGCTGCAGATTCGGACCACGCAGTTGACTCTGAGTCCGAGGAAGAGAGCGTGCCCAGTCCCGGCCCGGATAATCCTCCTCCTCAGACTGCAGAAGGGCAACCTCTCAGTCCCGTGCTGAGGGAGGATCCCGCAATCTGTACTGAGATTGACTCAGAGACGGCCCAAGCTGTTCAATCCCTGACGCAAGAGGCGGAGCGGGAGACCGTTTTCCAAGACTGTGTGGAGAGCCAGGAGCCCTGCAGGACTCTACAAACCTACGCCCACGTGGCTCAGAGCCCTCAGCTCACGTCATTAGATGACTGCCCGCCGTCTGCCCACAGCAGCCCGATGTCTTCTGCACAGTCCCATCCCAGCCAGTCCGTACGGTCCGTGAACAGCCCCGCCGTCTCCCTCCTGGAAAGTGGCTACACGCAGATCAGCCCTGACCACAGCGCCATCTCCGTACCCTCTCTCCACAACATGGAAACGAGTCCCATGATGGACGTGCCGTCGGTTTCGGACCACTCGCAGCAGGTCGTCGACAGTGGCTTTAGCGATCTGGGCAGCATCGAGAGCACCACGGAGAACTACGAGAACCCGAGTAGCTACGACTCCACCATGGGGGGCAGCATTTGTGGGTCGGGTCCCTCTCAGAACAGCTGCTCCTACGGCAGCATCCCCCCCAGCGGCCTGACACAAAGCAGTTGCGCAGTCAGTCAGCAAATGGCTGCCGTCAACCCTGCGAGCTGCGGGATGATTCAGCAGAACAGTCTGAGCTCGCCGCCACACTGCAACGTCAAGTCGCCGCAGGGCTGCGTAGTGGTGGAGAGGCCCCCGAGCAACAGCCAGCACAGTCAACACAGTCAACACGGCCAACGCGTTCAACACAGTCAACACAACTCCCACAACCGCCACGGCCCACACAATCAGCACAGCCAACACAATCAGCACGGTCCACACAATCAGCTCAGCCAGCACAGTCAACACAATCCACAGACACACCACAGTCACCACCACAATCACCACCTGCAGCACAATCAGCTCAACCAGCACAATCAGCATCCGCAGCATAATCTTCACAATCAACACGCTCAGCACAGCCAGCAGCAACCCATGGCCCAGTGCGCACTGCCGGCCAACTTCACCACCATGCAGCTGGCCGACATCCCCGAGTCCGGAAACCCAAACTTTGCCCTCTACGAGCGGATTAACCACCAGGGGGAGTACGGCGGCAGCCATTACTCGCAGTCGTCGGGCCTGAGTCTGGCCAAACTGCAGCAGTTCACCAACACTTTCATGGACCACCCTCACCCGCTGCCTTTCAACCACTCCGCCTCGCACCCCATCACCTCGTATGCAAACACCCCTACTCTGTCGTCACAACACTCCAGCCTGGTGTCCTTGTCTCAGACGCCACACCGAGTCCCCAACCCACAGGTGCAGGCCACCATGACCCCTCCCCCCAACCTCAGCTCCCCGCCGCCAATGATGCTACAGCGCAACATGGGCATCCCGCCCTCACAGCGGATCCAACCACAAATGGCGTCCAAGAATCACATCTCGGCGCGCTCCAAGTCGGCCCCTCTGTCACACCACCACCAGCAGCAGATGTACGCGCGGCCGCCACAAACCGTGGCCATGCAGGCGCCGTCCAGGACACTGGCAGCCATGCCCCGCGTGAACATGAGCGTGAACATCATGCCGGCACCAGCCTACAACGTCAACTCCATGAACATGCCCTCCCTTAACGGTTACGGCATGAGCCAGTCCATGATGAACAGTGGCTACCATGGCAACCATGCCTACATGAACCAGTCACCCCAGTACTCTATGCAGATGGGCATGATGGGAACGCAGCCATACCCCCAGCAGCCTATGCAGGCTCCACCACATGGCAACATGGTGTACTCTCCAGCTGGTCCTCATGGTTACATGAACACAGGCATGTCCAAGCAGTCGCTGAAAGGCTCTTTCATCAGGCGGTAACTCAGCTGCTCCTGCTCCTTGTTCTCCTTCTTCTCACGTGCATTTTGCTGTTTAAAAAAAAAAAAAAAAAATGCACTGATCTGGCCTTGTTTTTTCCTGTTTTCGTTTGGATGTGTTTTTGTTGTTTAATACTTAAAAAAACCAGCAGCAGCACTTGGAAAGAATGCAAGAATTATTCTTTTTTTTTTTTCTTTTCTTTTCTTTCAACAATGAGTGAACTTTAAAGCTAATGTTAAAAAAGTATTTTTGTTTCTCCAGATGGGAAGCCTTACATCATTATGATGAAAATCTATTTAATTAGTGTTAGTGTCTCTGATGCGTCTTTAGTGCAGGCAGGTTCAGAGCTCACACGTAGAGATTTCCTCGCAGTGGTGTAGCAGCCTCTAATGAAGCCATTTAATGTGCCTGCTACAAGTGGAGTTAGTGGCTGTTCCAAACTGTTCAGTGTACCTGTCTAACAGTGCTGGCAATTAGTTTGTACTATACTCATGCCTTTGTATATTTAAATTATTGTACTAATTTTGTAAAGTGACAACTAGCATGCTTCAGTCTCTGTTAGTGACAGTGCATTGAGTAGTACTGTACAAGTGTTGTGCTTAATAGCAAGCCATTTTAAAGACATCTGGCCTTTATTAGGTTCCCCCCTCACATCGGGGGGGGAAAAAAAGATAAAACTATATTTTGTTAATTCTAATAATGTAAAAAAGAAGAAGCAAACTTAGTCCTGTTTTACGTTGGGTTTGAGAGGTTTTATTGCTACGTATGTATAATTCTGAAGTCTTTTGTAACAGATCTCCTTGAGGCAGCTTTCTGTTTAATAAAGCAGACTGATTTCTGTCAAAATAACAAAGCATATCTCAGTGTTTGTACCCTGACAATTCTAAAACATTTCAAAATGTCCAGAAGTGTGGCAGAATGAAAAAGAAAAAAAAAACGAAATGATTTTATTGACGAATAACAATAAAGAAAATATAAATTTAGTCCAAAGTTGATATTTTACATAATGCCTTTAAAGCTACATTTTCATTCCATCTGTAGATTTGTTTTCTATCTTTATAAAATGTCGGATTTATATTTTACTGAAGTGTAGAAGAATAGAGCCTGTGAATAGACCAAACTAAGCTAATGGATTGCATGTAAAACGCAACTTGTACTTGTGTTTTTGTTTATATTGCTCTTTTGTAGCCTTTGTACCTGTACAGAGTTGCTGGTCAGACAGGGGGGTAATACCTGGCTATGTGCACAAAATGGGACAGAATGACATTCTTGTATTTATGACCTTTTTTTTTTCTTCTTTTGTCAGTCAAAAAAATGCTGTACATTTTAGCATAAGAATAAATTATGATTGACCATGTATGTGATTGTTCTCTGCTAATTTTGCTTTGGCAACCGGAAGAAGGACCATATGTGGAAATGTTTAACATTTAAGTGGAAATTTAAGTACTGGAGTAATATTTTACATAAGATATTGTACTTATTTAGTGTACTTTGTCCAGCACTGGTTTTCAGTCTATGAATTGGAGGACTGCAGCAGAGGTGAACTTCAGACCGGGTCCAACTGGATCATATTTCCCCGCAGCCCCAGGGGCGTCTTTGATTAGTTGCTATCTACTGAGCATCAGTATTCTCACATTGTAATTTTATCAGCTGGGGGAGTTGTTAAGGAACCGGACTGGGGCTTGGAAGGCTCCAGGTTCCAATCCACCAACTGCCAGGTTACCACTGAGGTCCACTGAGCATGGCACCGTCCCCACTCACTTCCTGGGCGCTCAAAGCTGCCCACTGTTCACTTTGGTGATGGGTTAAATACAGAGGTCACATTTCTATGTGTGCAGTGGTGTGAATCACAATGTCACAAAGACAAGGAGTTTGTTTTCCTTCCTTATATTTTGTTAGCTGGAAACTTAAGGATGCTCCTTACAGAATATAACGACTACACCTCTTCACCTCTTTGTTCTGAAGTTTCATCACAGAGTCTTGTTGGCTGTCATGTCAGCTCTGCTCAGCGGAGTTCCTTCTCTCCAGCAGCTGCATGTCCAGCTCTCTCAGCTGTTTCAAGAAGCCCCAGTTGGGGATGATCCTGCGGCACTTCTTCACATGTTCAATGGCTTCACCCACCTTCATGTCCTGACAGATCATCAGGTAGGCGAGGAACAAGGTGGCAGAGCGACTCCTCCCCATCACGCAGTGCACCAGGAGTTTATCTGCAGACACATCAGAGGATTGTGGTCAGTGCAGTCAACCAGGTTATACAATCTTTATTTGATCTGGTCATATTTTTCCATGGAGAGAGCTCTGAGAAGAATTAATCTGTAAATGTCACTGCATCGACAAACACTTTTGGAATAAAATGATCACATTGTCTTTGCATCCTCGCCATTATCTATGTGCACTTTTTATTAGATTCTCTTTCAAAAACTTAAAACTAATTAGAAATCTACTATCCAACTGCTTTAAATTACTGTTTTTATCTAGAGGCACAGATTGTTATGGCTACGGTTTTGCTACGTTTTGCTGCAAGTGAAGGATGCTTGAAATATTTCACGATATTTTCTATTCATTTTACATCTTGTGGTAAAAAAAAGTCTGGACAGCACAAAATTGTCTGGGTCAATTTTCTTGAATTCCTTATAAGTAACTATAAAAAAACGTGGAAAATTTTCAGATATCCGCTCCAAAATTAAAAGCTAATGAGCTATTTTTGTTGTTTTCATTGGTCTAAACCACAGGTGGCAAACTGAGGCCCAGGGACCAAATCTGGACCACAGGGAAATTACATTTGGCCATGAACACAGGCCCACAAGATCATATCAAAAATGTACTAGAGTTGGTCCACCAGTATAAAGGTCTTATATACTGATTGGATTTGTAGTATTAGTGATGCATTTTGTGTTTTTTTTTTTGTTGTTGTTGTTGTAGGTCGGTTAAAAAAACACAATCAGGATCTTGAAAGCTACAGATAAACTACTTATGTGTGTCTTATATATGATTTAATTTCTTATGTGTTGATAATGTTAAATGGCTGTTCAAGATTCAATGTTCCCAAAAATTAACATTTCTTCAAGGCCCTTGATGACAGGCAAGCCATGCGATTGCTTGGAGTTCTGGCCACTAGGGGGCCAGAGGTCAAAAATCTTTTTGCTGCAGGCACTGATAGGGTGTGGGCCCCAGCGATGTCTTTCTAGGACCCTAGCACCGCTCCTGCATTTACTATCTGGAGATGGGGAAATGTTATGTTTATTTTTCAATAAATGCTTAGTCTGGCCCGTGACATCATGCCAGTTTTTAATTGTAGCCCACTGTAAAATTAAGTAAGACACCCCTGGTCTAAATAACTGTACCTTTAGTGGAACGAGGCATTGAAATGAACAAGAAATTGAAGAAAACAGCAGGGTGGTCTAAATACTTCCCCTGGCTCCACCTACAGTCATGGAAAAAAATGATTAGACCACTCTGCTGTTTTCTTCAATTCCTTGTTCATCTTAATGCCTTGTTCCACTAAAGGTTTATCACCTGGGGGAAACAAT